>JALPQI010009536.1:0-48620 GCA_025490895.1 Thaumatotibia leucotreta
TTGACTTGACAGTCATCATGCCTATTGCTTCACTACATAGGTAGTACCCAAGAATTTTAGCGCTAAACTGTCATGTCGTCTAGAAAAAAAAATTGTTACATTATTACTAATCATAAGTAGATTTTTAGGAAAGACTTATTATCTCTGCAATTAAATATTGAAAGATATACTTTTGTATCGGTAAAAATTAAGTTCTTGCATCAATTCTAATGAAAAAACTAGTAAACCGTCAAAACATATCAATTTGGATCATTTAGTATGGGATCATAGTAACCACCACACAAATACAATACACATAGAAAAAACAAATAACTAAAGATGTACTTAACCGATTTTTATTATTTACGTGCTTTTAGGTGGGCTATTTCCAATTTATAGTAAAAATAAGTGGCATCAAAGTATTAATTCCATTCTCAACAATATAACTTTGATCGCGTTGTATTTATTTTATATTTATTACCTAAAAGTACCACATTTTTTTATATAGCAGGTTGATTCTTGAAGAAAACCGATAATTATATCTGAATTTTAAACTAGTACGTCCGTTAAATTCATCAAAATATGTAACCAACGTTAAAATTAATCAAAATAACCCCGGTTTGCGGTACCTATAAACATGTTTTGACAATATGTAAGTAAAGAAACAGTAAGAAAAAGTTTTGTCTGGTTCAGTTTTGTTAAAAAAACAGTATTTCTATGTTTAAGACATGATTTTATGTATGATTTAAATGAAATAACTGCTATTTTTTTTGTATTTGTGGCCTTTCATGGAAAAAAAAAGTTCAGAGTTAATGTTATTTTTTATGCAAAACGGACGTATACGCTCATAAAAGCTTGCACAGCACATATTACTTTCTAATAACCAAACACATCAAAAGAGGGTTAAAATACCTACAAATTGATATATAACACATATAATATTAATGATGTAAAAAAATTTTGTGAACAAAAAACGAATACAAAATCTTTAAACAGCTCCCCTGTAAAAAGTATTTTTTTGACATGTGTCGCTTTTGTATTTAATGGACGATATGTCATTTCTTACAATTTATGGTTAGGTACTCGTAATTTATAAATATTATGTATTTATACCACCAACTTATTAAGATAAAAGCTTGAAGTATGAATGACACAAATTATTATAAATCAAACCTACCTTGAAATAAAACTATGAAAACGGATAAACTCGCGTATATTAACTAATTTTAACTTCATTCCGACGTTTCGAACACTTTACAGGGTTCGTGGTCTGCGGATGACTGACAATGGAGGAAATTTGATAGATCTACCTCCATCAAAATAAGAAAGATAAGTACAAAACTACCCACCAAAGAAAAATTACTAAACCACAGACAATAAATTTTTAAGGGTGGATGTACATACAAAATTTGCAAATTAAGCTAGTTATTCATTACAAATATTTTCAGAATGAAGACAAGAGACAAAATAAATAATCTACGCCGGTTCTATCCCTACGCCACTGCCTGAGAAGTATTTCCTTCCTTTGTATGATTGTATTGTTAGGAAGGTATCCCAAAATTGGGACCGGCAAGAAACTCAGCGGGACAACTCTTTTCAAAAAACATTTGTAGTACATCTTAAGATCATCATGCATTAAACCAAAACATACAATTTTGATTAATAAGGAAATTTAAAATAATTTTGAAAAAATGTTGCCAGTACTAAAAAGGGGGGGAATGGTCACCACCGCCAAATACATCAGCCTCACGGTTTATGTCTAGACTGTTCCTTTATCAGATGAACAACTGGATCCCAAGCTGGTGGTAGAGACAAGCTTCTTTCCATTCTATTAAAGTTTGGATATTTCATTATCTCAATAGCCTCACGCAACATTCTAGGCATGTTTCTCTTCTCCTTAACGAGAACCAAAGGCTTGTCAAACTTAATAGAATGATTCGGTCCATCACTGACATGCTCCCAAACCGCAGACTGTTGTCGACGGTGCTTGACATCGGCTATGTGTTCCTTCACCCTAGTAGTGATATTCCTCTTTGTCTGCCCAACATATGAAAGCCCACATTCACAGTCCAGCTTATACACTCCTGCATTCAGTAAGGGCGTGCTATACTTAACAGGCCTCAGAAACTGCGACATCTTCATCATTGGCTTAAAATAGGTTTTAATAGAAGCACGTTTCAAGATGCGGCTGATCCTGTCTGTAACCCCTCCAACAAAAGGCAGAACGGCTGGCCTGCGCTCAACAGTGGGAATCTTCATACGAGTCTTCTGATCGGCTCGAGGGATCTTCAGGTTGTTTGCCCGAAGTGCCTGCCTAGCATGCCGAAGCTCCGCAGCTAGATGCCGATCATCGCATATCTTTTGGGCTCTCTGAAACAAAGATTTGCCTACAGTAGCTAGTTGGCTGGTTTAAATGGCAATTCCCACCACCATCCCAGCCAACTAGCTACTGTAGGCAAATCTTTGTTTCAGAGAGCCCAAAAGATATGCGATGATCGGCATCTAGCTGCGGAGCTTCGGCATGCTAGGCAGGCACTTCGGGCAAACAACCTGAAGATCCCTCGAGCCGATCAGAAGACTCGTATGAAGATTCCCACTGTTGAGCGCAGGCCAGCCGTTCTGCCTTTTGTTGGAGGGGTTACAGACAGGATCAGCCGCATCTTGAAACGTGCTTCTATTAAAACCTATTTTAAGCCAATGATGAAGATGTCGCAGTTTCTGAGGCCTGTTAAGTATAGCACGCCCTTACTGAATGCAGGAGTGTATAAGCTGGACTGTGAATGTGGGCTTTTATATGTTGGGCAGACAAAGAGGAATATCACTACTAGGGTGAAGGAACACATAGCCGATGTCAAGCACCGTCGACAACAGTCTGCGGTTTGGGAGCATGTCAGTGATGGACCGAATCATTCTATTAAGTTTGACAAGCCTTTGGTTCTCGTTAAGGAGAAGAGAAACATGCCTAGAATGTTGCGTGAGGCTATTGAGATAATGAAATATCCAAACTTTAATAGAATGGAAAGAAGCTTGTCTCTACCACCAGCTTGGGATCCAGTTGTTCATCTGATAAAGGAACAGTCTAGACATAAACCGTGAGGCTGATGTATTTGGCGGTGGTGACCATTCCCCCCCTTTTTAGTACTGGCAACATTTTTTCAAAATTATTTTAAATTTCCTTATTAATCAAAATTGTATGTTTTGGTTTAATGCATGATGATCTTAAGATGTACTACAAATGTTTTTTGAAAAGAGTTGTCCCGCTGAGTTTCTTGCCGGTCCCAATTTTGGGATACCTTCCTAACAATACAATCATACAAAGGAAGGAAATACTTCTCAGGCAGTGGCGTAGGGATAGAACCGGCGTAGATTATTTATTTTGTCTCTTGTCTTCATTCTGAAAATATTTGTAATGAATAACTAGCTTAATTTGCAAATTTTGTATGTACATCCACCCTTAAAAATTTATTGTCTGTGGTTTAGTAATTTTTCTTTGGTGGGTAGTTTTGTACTTATCTTTCTTATTTTGATTGAGGTAGATCTATCAAATTTCCTCCATTGTCAGTCATCCGCAGACCACGAACCCTGTAAAGTGTTCGAAACGTCGGAATGAAGTTAAAATTAGTTAATATACGCGAGTTTATCCGTTTTCATAGTTTTATTTCATGAGTTATCCTCGCGGTAACCGAAGTCAAACCTACCTTCTTTATTGTCATTTATCAAAAGAGAGGGTAAGTCAAAAAAGTATCGAATCGATACAATCAAATCTATTAGTGGATTATGTCACAAAAATGTTGATCGGTTAGTCGCTTGGCACACCGATAAATAGGCTGTTAATCGTAAATTTGTGTCATGTCCGGACATGGCACAATATTGTAATCACTATTTATTGCGGTTTGAGGATATGGCACAAAAATGTATGTTTTTTAAAAAGATAAAATAAGAATTTTCAAAAATCGATTACTGTTATGAACTACAAAAAAAATATGCTATCAAGAACCATTAAAAACCGATTTTGCTTGAAAATGGATATGGCACAATTGCATTCTCAGCCGACGATAAATTAAAAAAAAAATGTAGTACAGAAAACCTTTTAGGGTTCCGCAGCCAAAACGGCAAAAACGGAACCCTTATAGTTTCGCCATGTCCGTCTGTCCGCAGCATAGCTCAGTGGCCGTTAATACTAGAAATCTGCAATTTGGTAGAGGTACTATACCTACATATTGATCATGCCAACAAAGTGGTACAATAAATCCTAGAAAAAAAAAATCGGGTACCTCCCCAACTCTTCTTAAAGTAGGGATGATTTTTTTTTATTTCCCAAAAAATATTTAAAAAATCATGAATTGTGGGCTTACAGAATACTTTAAAAGAAAACTATTTCGAACATAATCGGCCCAGCCGTTTTTGAATAACTACGGAATCCTACACTGAGCATGGCCCGACATGCTTTTGGCCGGTTTGTGTTGCTCTTGGTTGACTTGGCTTGTATGTATGTATGTATTTATTAACATTTCACAATTACATGTACTGCCCTTAGTCTTGAACGGCCATTTTGCAAGTGTCGAAATCAATCTCGCTGGATTGTAAATAATTTGCGATCGAAAATGATTTGAATGGCGTCGAAAATTGAATTTCTTTCATACTTGCCTCTTCTGATTGCCGATTCATAAATAAGCGAAACGAACAATAATATAATAATATCTGGAATAGAGCCTTGGATCAAACACAAAATTAAATTTCCAAATAGCATCTAGGTTTCATCTGAAGATCCGGATATTTGTAGGTGCTAAAAGAAAAAGGGAATCTTATTTTTGTAACTGTCTGCTTAGGCATCAAGGGCTGATTTCTCAACCCAGTGAATAGTATTTATTTGATTTATGTTAGTTGTGTCCTTTTTTTCTCGTGACTTGCGAAAATGGCATTATTTTGTCAATGTAACATTTAGCTATGTTATTTTAGGTATTTAAATAAATTAAAATAATAAATAAATATAATAGTAATATACTAGGGAGTTATAGAAATGTACGTCATTTAATAATACTATGTCTTAAAACTTATTTTTTTGTCGGCAAGTGTGATGAAAAACATTGTATGCATCACGGTCGATAAGCGGAATACTTAAGTCATAATAGCCTAACGGCGCGGCGTCGGGCTTTCTAACACTCTCGTTAGTAATTCCGTACTTACCTCCCTTGATGCACAATGTACTATTATTTTTCATGTTTCTAATCATCTAAAATTTATATGAATGTATTCACGCATTTTTAAGCACAACCTACAGAAAGAATGAAGAAAACCTACATAAAAACTAAACAGACATCCTCAATCGAAAGTGGACTTAGAGCAACAATAAATTTTAATCAACGACCAAATTGCTTCGGAAATTAGACAGGCTCCCTACTTGCCATTTGTCTGAGGATTTACTAACACAATTCCAATGAGAAATTTAATCTTTTACGGGCAAGCTTTAATTAAAAATGTTCTTTACATTGCAGTATTAATTAATTTCTTCCGATTGGCATTATTTCATATTGACTTGGGGAGTTTCTTTATGAATAACATATTTCGTAGTAACCATCAGACATTCAGCCGTGTGGTGACGGCAGCAAGAATACATTTGTCACCACCCCAACTCCTCCTGCGGGTGTCGTAAAAGTCGACTAAGGGATTGAAGTGTCACTGACCACTATTTGATAAAAGATTGATGATGGGCTGCAGCGTCATCAATCATCATAGTGGACACATTACTGCGATCGCCAATCCGCTTGCCCAGCGTGGCCATTACGGGCATTTATCTCCTAATGCGTCTATACTCATAGTTAACAGGAGAAGCCTACGCCCAGCGGTGGACTATCATAGGCTGATGCTGTATGATGTATGAACATATTTTGCACTTACCTAATATTTTGTGTGTGGCAACTCGCTCTTCTTTCTCGATTCGAACCAACGACACGTTGAGGTGCGTTTAACCCAAAAGAGCATTCGCTGTTCTAGCGCGCGTTCTACGAAATCAACCAATCACGTTTTGTGTACCTATCGAATTTCGTAGAGTGGGAGGTTAGAACAGCAAAATGCTCTTTTAGTTTGCACGCACCTTTGCGCGATCAGTTTTTTGTAATTAATTATTATTAAAAGCCTAACGATGCTTAATAAGCGAGGAGAGTCTTTTCATAAGGGCTTATTTTTATTTGTCAATACAAATAATTTCTCTTATCAAAACATAGAAAAAATAACTCTTATTGTCAAAGTGGAGATAAGCCCATTTGAAAAGACAGTCCTCCAGCTTAAAAGCATTTTATTTTCTACACATGCCTTTATTTCCATAACAATAGAGGCGAATAAATGACAAAAAAATATTTAAAAAAGTTGACTGTTTTTAACGAGACCCTGGGCATTCAGTTGCTTGTTGTTCATGAAATTAACACTTCGAGCGCGGGGAACTCCCAAGGGGAGTTCCCTGTGGGAGGTTTGTTTTCGCTACAAAGCGGAAAAATCACGGGATCAGCTTAGCGCGTAGCACTCGTCCGCAATGAAAGCGTAATTTTTTTTTTAAATTGATCACATCTCCGAGGACACCCTGTATATCTAAATTTGAATTACTCACAGAACCGTTAATACATCAATAAACAGTACAACAAGAGTTGATAAACTTGATAAAACTCCAAAATTAGGTAAGAAAAAGCCACCAGAGATAGTGAAAGCCAATCCATTACAAAGACATTAATTGTAATAAAAGAAGATTACTTTCACAAATTATCTCTTGATAAAACATAATTAGCTAAAACCTTCTTAATGTTGGCCGTTATTTACCGACGTAAAATGTAAGTGATGAGAAAAAAAGGTTTGTTGTAAATTATCCTGTTATGAAAAACGGTGTCCATTTTTTGCCCATTCTGGGGGTTTTAAAGGATGGCTTACCTTTTACCTTACTGTCGCTTACCTATGGCAGTCGCGTCGTCAGCCTAAACTGTTTTTTTAATAAAATATAACGTATTAATGGGATATTCTTTAAGCTATTTTTAACACGTTCACGGGCGTGGCTGCTATAGCATGCGGGTTAAGGCCCTGCGGCTACATGACACAAATGCTATAGCAGTCCTTAATCGTCCCCCTTTTCTTATCCAGAAATGTTAGAGAATTCGCTCCGCTATAGAAAATACCCATAGTCCTGGAATTACTGTCACGTTGTATCAAATCTAGATAAGATTACTGACACATGATTTTTGCTTAGTTTTTGAGTAAGCGACAACCTCACTTCCTTGCCCTCTTTTTACGCGCACAAATGCTGTAGCAGTCGCGGTAGTATGGGGATTTGTTCAGTTTTTTTTTATTTATAAAGTTCTTCATTCCAAAATTTCTCAAAAAAAAAAATTCAAAAATTAATTACTCAAAAACTACAAAAAATCGGCTAACATACATGGGGTATATTCTGATAGCTCATGACGTGAGGAATCTAAAAAAAATTTTTTGACGTCAAGGTTTGGACCACCCTGTATATTTATATTTTATTCTAGCACTTTGCCGGTGTGATTAATAGGTATACCAATGAGGCTATAAACTATAAGAGTTCCAAGTTTACTACGGAACCCTATAAAAATGAGAAATACGTAACTAACAATTTTCCTTTCATCAAGGGCGTCTAAAAATAGCAAAGGCCAATAATTTGCATCTTAATTGTTAAGCGATTTCGAACCCAGTCGAGCCGTTTGAATGAAAAACTTCGGCTCATTAAACAAGAATTTTTCCAGATGAAAAAATACAAAAAAAGATGATAATAAAACCCTAGCTGAGCAATTCTCAAACATTTTGTACATTTGGATTAAGTCAACGATTAAGGTGACGTTTTCAACCGGATAAAGGAGAGGAGGTACCTGTTGACAATCATCGCCAACAGAAGAGGGAAGATGTTAGGACACCTTATACGACACGATGAATTAATTAAGACCAGCATAGAAGGAAAAGTAGAGGGGAAGAGGAAAAGAGGAAGGCCGAGAAGGGCGTACATGGACCAAGTGAAAGAAAAAGTAGACGTCGTGTCGTATCAGGGTCTTAAGGAAAAGGCACTGGAAAGGACCACATGGAAATTGCTCCACAGACAAGAGCCCTGCTCTTAAGTTTATAATAATGGATTAAGTCATCAATATTGATGAGCGGCTGGTAGAGACAAAGATGCTGAGCAAGATCAAAAAGATCCCAAAATATTTGTATGGAATATTCCCTTATTGTTATCGTAAATGTTAAGGAATTTGGTGACAAAAGACGAAACTTCCGTAAAAACTTTCTGGTACATTTTATTAAGTGTGCTAGATCTTGCTCAGCATCATTGACTCGACCAGGTCCCAATTTCACCACATTGACAAGTGCTACAATTGTAAATTTACTGTTTCTCCAATCTGTGGCGTCTATAGGCTACAGTTACCGCTTACCATCGGAAGGGCCGTGCGTTTGTTTGCCACCAACATAAAATGTAGTGCAGTAACTTTAATAAATCAGCAGTAAATAACAATTTTTTTGCGAAGCAAAATTAGAATTCTTACAAAAAACACTACAATTGTAGCGAAATTCCGACATAAGCCGAACCTCATATCAAGATTACATGAAAATTGTACTAAATCTTGCTACAATTGTCACGGGTTTCGAATAATAAAAAGTAGTTTATTAACGATGTAATAACCTTATTAGTAATAATTTTATGTTGGTGGCAAACAAGCACATGGACCCTCCGATAGTAAGCGGTAGCCGTAGCCTACGGAGGCCTGTGACGTCAGTAACAGTGATATTTTACAATCGTCACACTTATAATTATGGTGAAATAGGCCACAACCTAACATTTTTTATCACTATCGAAGACATCGTGATCCAAATATAAAAACTTTTGAGAATTGCTCAGCAATATTTCTAAAGACGTAATATTTTACCTTTACATTTCATATAACTCAAGGTAAATAGTTACAAACTCAAAATATATAAACAAACTCAAATCGTAACGTTCTAAATGGCCTTTTTCTTATACAAGTGCCTCTATAAAACTCCCGCGATTATAATATTTCTTTCCAACATTACGGGAAAAAGCTCTTTACAACTTTTGACATATGAACGAAAGTCGCTTGCGATATTAATGTTGTTCTCGCAGGTTGGAAATAGAGGGTTTTTTTGATATATTCCTTGACGCTGGCCTGTAAAATATTTGTTTACAGTTCTTAATTTTGTAACAGGGATGTTTTATGGGATTTTCGGGCTGTAACAGGCTTATTAGGGTCCTTGTTTTCATACCAGAATACAAGCTTATTTTGGATGGAATAAAAGTAAAGAGAACGTGTAATTACAATATGATATCATAGCTTATGGAAACACTTGTATACCAAATGCTAATAACATGAAAAATTATTATAAATTCATATAATTTGAACAATTTCTTTTGTGGTAAAGGTATTATTACATATAAGTATGTAAAAACATCATTTGTTTATCAGTAGGTACTTAAATTGTTTTCATACCAGAATACAAGCTTATTTTGTATGGAATAAAAGTAAAGAGAACGTCTAATTACAATATGATATCATTACTTATGGAAACACTTGTATATATCAAATACTAATAACATGAAAAATTATTATAAATTCATATATTTTGAACACTTTCTTTTGTGGTAAAGGTATTGTATGTAAAAACATCATTTGTTTATCAGTAGGTACTTAAAGTTACTACATATTTAGATTTGAACTTACTTGTATTACGAAGTCTCAGATAAAATAGTTCCAGGAATCTGTAACAAAATTCAATTGATCAATAATGTTTCCAAAATCAGGCATAAGTTGTGAACACGAAATGCAGTAGTCATTTAAACAAATCTTACAACATAGGTAGGTTTTATGAAAAATAAGTTATCAAAAGAAAGCCGAAAACTTCAAGGTACATAAAATTTATCAATTGACTTGTTATAAATAAGATAAATAAAATACATTGAAGTCAAAAAGTCAAATTCGGGTATAATATCAGTTAAACAGAAAGTTTGTAATTGAAATTGTTGTAAGTGGTGCGATTGTAATCTCAAAATTGTAAAATTGATGAAGTTTGTGAGCCTCCATAGCCTAGTTGGTAGTGACCCTGCCTACGAAGCTAAAGGTTCTGGTTTCGGATCCCGACAAAAACAATATTTGTGTATTTATTAATCACAAGTATTTGTTTCTTGGTCGTAGCTGTCTATGTATTTAAGTAGCTATATGTATCTATCTACTATTTATATCGTCACTTGGTACTCCCATTACAAGCCTTAATTGAGCTTACCGTGGGGCTAGGTCGATTTGTGTAAGATATCCCAAGATATTTATTATTATTTATTATATTTGGGTAAATATCTGAATCTGAACGTTCTAACAACCGCCTAATTTTGGTGGCATATTTTTTGCCGAAGTTTCTATTCGTCACAATGTGCTACTTTGTCATTTGAAGGAGGCACGGTACCTTAATCAAATGACGAAGTATAACACTGAGCCGCTTAGAAACTTCAGCAAAAATGATGCCACCAAAATAAGGCGGTTAAAACGCTCAGATATTCACTCATTCAGTGATTACTGAGTTTTTAGTGATTATAAATTTTTTTTTTTAGTACAGATGGTGTATTTTTTAGGCTCTAGTGCGAGAAGTGGCTCATTTTACGTCAGGTCTTAAACTTCGGAGGGCCATCTGTACTAAAAAACGTCGTACGAGACACGTGCAAAAAGGAAATTCGTGACTCGTGTCGATTTAAATCGCTCCCTTCGGTCGTGTTTAAAAACATCGCCACTCGTTTCGCATTTCCTGCTTTTCGCACTTGTGTCGTAATGTACTATTTTTTTATATTGAATATATCATTATGTATGTATGTATGTATACAGGGTGTTTGGGATAACGATGTAGGAATTTCTGGAGGTGGTAAAGGAGACTAATTGGAAGAGTTTGAACCCTATTTACCTTAGGTAGTCTAATATGTGACAGTTTTTTTTTAATAAAAAAAAATTGAACTCACACTTGCCTACTAAATACAAGAAACTTATTTTGTTTGGTGACGGCGTTCAACAATTGATCGACGATAACTTTTAAACTAATTGCTATTTTGTTGTACTTTTTTTTTTGTAATCAAAACCTAGAAAATCAAGCATTATTTTACACGAATAGGAAAACTCATATCCCGACTACTTTTTATTTCACAGGACGATAAAGTTTAATTTACTGCTAGAAATCAGTAATGATGAACATGAAAAATTATTTAAAAAAATGTTGTGTGTGGGAAATCAATTTTTTTATTAATTTTATTACTTAACTAATTGTTATGTTAATTATAAAAAAAATGCTATTTATTGCATATTTTGTTTTAAATTTAACTTTTTAAGTAAATTTTTGGTATAAAAGTAAACATTCTGAAAAACGTGATTTAAAAAAAAACTGTCACATATTGGACTTAGGTAAATAGGGTTCAAACTCTTCCAATTAGTCTCCTTTACCACCTCCAGAAATTCCTACATCGTTATCCCAATATACGTACAAAGGTGAACTTATCCCTAACAGAGATCTCTTCCAGCTAACCCTTGACATAATAAAAGGATATATAAAACAAAAATACAGTCAGAGGCAAACGAATAGTGAGTAAATTGAAATGAGCCAAAATTTCAAATTTACTACATATTAATTAGTACTATTATACTCTGCATACCTAACCAAAGTTAAAATAAAGACCCTTCGCTTGCAAGCTTAGCCCTCCATCATCGCATTTGTGCGACAGCGGTTTATGCAAAGCGCGCCTCCAGTTTGCCGGATTTATGCTACTTGCGTCCGGGGACATGCGAGATGAATGCCAAGAATATTCGTAAGGACATTTGCCCAGTATGTTCAGATGTAACTTTCTTTGATATATGAATGTTGTGGAATTTGATTGTTGTTTAGCTTGTTGAATATATTTTTGAAATGATTTACGTTTTTACATTTTATACAATGAAAACCCTCGCACTTGTTTACCACCCTTGAAAGAATTAATATAATCTCCATCATCTTAAGCCTATCCTAGTCATTTGCCTAGTTGTATGTTTCGATGTAATTTTCTTTTATATAATGCATTTTGCGGAATTCGATTTTATTGTTGCTTAGCTTGTTTTATATATATTGAATGGATTAATATCTTAACAATTTATACAAGTACTACTCAATCTAGAAACTCGCACATATCTACCAACTTTGAAGGAATCAATACTCGTATAATAATATTTTATAATATCGACTCATGAATCAAATAAATAGTATAAGTAGCAAGATAGCCTTGTAAATTTATAGAACAGCACGCCGTTTGTAAGAAAAAATCGTCCTGCGACGACAAATGCTGCAAAATGGTGTTCGTGAGATGGTCCAAATATGATGAATGTTCATTAAAATTTTTTCCTGTAGCAGAAAGAAGAATCAGAAATTCACTATCAATTTATTCATTTTGAATTTATTAAAAAATTTGGATAGTCGAAAACCAACAGTCCTTAACATGAACTTTACAAAAGCCATTGACTTTTCCCATAGTAGTAGACTTGTTTGCAAGTTGAAACATGTGGGAAAACCGATTAAAAGGAGGTTATCCTGCTATAGGTTACATTTTAACCGAATTTTTCGTTAGAGAATTTACAGTGTATGTGCACGATCTCTACATTTATTTTACAGCAGTCTCAACGGGGTACCACAAGGGTCTATTTTTGGTCTTATGTTACAAAGGTGTTTTCCAAGAGCAAGTTAGTCTATTTTTAACCGACTTCAAAAAAAGGAGGAGGTTCTCAATTCGACTGAATTTTTTTTTTTTTTTGTTGTATGTATGTTACCTGATATCTCCGAGAATAGTGAACCGATTCTAAAATTTCTTTTTGTGATCGAACGTGTACTACCCCGAGATGGTCCCATTGGCACCAAGTTGGGGTCTGATGATGGGATCCTGGAGAAATCGAGGGATCTCTTCAAATGTTATAGGTACATGTATGGCGCTTTTGGTAATTTTCATTCATTTACAAGAATTTGCATTCAGAAAGTAGGATTTGAGGAAACCAATGATGGAAACAGATCGGGGATCTTTGAGAAATCGGTTGAAGTCGGTTTTTCAAATTTTTAATTTTGTGATTATAACATACCATGAAACAAGCTCTGTATAATTTTAATAAGATTTTATTTTAATAATAAAATGTCCGCTTTATTTATTTTAGTAACCATATGCCAAAAATCTAATTATCAATAACTCTGTAGTACAGTTCGGCTGATTTTGTGCAATCATGGATATTTCAGAAAAAACTACACAAATCTGCCGTGCAATTCCTAAACCACAGTAACTGCCAATTTTCCGATTTTTGGTTTATTGGTGATCTATAGTCAGCAAATCAAAACGCATAATCCCAATCGATCGGTTTTTAATTTGGAAAACTGGAACATGGAAACTCGAAACCCCAAAAGCAGTAAGTGACTAGTTTTTCCTGCACAATGCAATATAAAACGCAGTAAAATGGTCTACGGCTACGGTTTTTGGGCTGATACTGACTAAAACGCAGTACAGGTGTAGATTTTCATGATTTTTAGCATGTAAACTCATAGTATCTCGTTTATAAAGAAACTAATTAAAACACAGTATACAATTTTTATGCTAAAAGTGTTGTACTGCGTTTCCAGTTTCATAGATTAATAAGCATAATTACTAGTTAAGACGCAGTAGGTATAAAATAACGATATTTAAAGTGGTACACTACTGTTCAAATAAGTATCGTATTGCCATCTAAATTGCAGTAACAAGTTCATTAATGTACACATTATGCTGTATGTTGTATTACTTTCAATAGCAATAATACTAGCTAAAGGACAGTAGCACCCCAGTTTAGGCAGTATTTTTATGTTATTTGACTATTTTAACTGCATTTAGACGTTTATTTTAAGTGGCAAATTCGAGTTACGAGTAGTTCCATCTCGTACCTTCCTTGAAGATAGCTTATAGTGATATCGTTAGAACATCCTGTTTAAGGTAGTAAAATAATTCTTGACCTATTTACAATTTAAAACAACCAAGGTGTCGTCTGTTGATAAACGAGTAAAAACTTATATAGTTAAAAACATAAAGGTATTATTACCAGTGATCGGTTTTTTGGATTCCCCCTAGCGGGATTTCGCGTATAAAAAAAATACGGGTGTGACTATAAAAAATATTTAACACTATTGTATTATACACAGAGCATATTTTATGAAACAGAAATATGGCAATATAATTAAAGTTTATTTTCCAAGTTCCGATCACTGATTATTACCTAATTATAAGGTCCTTAAAAGACAAAAAAATAACCTTCTCTTTAGTTTGTACACATTTAATTTTGCTATGCGAGTTATGGTTCCTAGGCGGCGGTATCATCTTATTAAGCAATGACTTGCCAACAAATATCATCGTTATGTCATAATATTGTTACATTTGTTCTTTATTGCGGTACCTCGCCGTAACGTACGAAGTAAATTATACATATGAATTATACCAATACCGCCAATACCGGTCAATAATCGAGTATTTAGAAATTTGTATTTACCTGTTTTGGGATTCGATAAGATTGCTCCATACTTTTTGGTTTAAGTTTCTTATACGGTAATTCCAGATGCATTTAACAAATTTCTTTATGTTAGTTTAAATTCAAAGCTAAACATAAAATATGAAAGTAAATTCTTAATCATTTCTTTAATGAATTGCTACGTAATATATATACGGTGTTATTAAATTAGTCACGGATATTTATAGTACACCAAACGAAGGAAACTCAGAGGAAAAAACTCGTGTATAAGCGAATTTTGGCATAGTTGTAGGGAATGGTGTTTTAAACCACATACTAAAAGTACTGGTGGTTAGGGGTGGAGCTAACGGGGGGAGAGGGGTGTACAGGTCTTTATTTTTAATTTTTCGTAAATAACTCGTAAACCGTGGCTTATAGCAAAAAACGTTCTAGTACATAAGTAATCTACATAAAATTCCCTACAAAAAAGATGTACACATGTTTCCTCTGGGATCAATGTGTCATGAGATAAGAAAGCAAGAAGATGAACACTAAAGAAATAAACACATTTGTTTAAGTAGGTATGGCACATACAGAATGCTCGCGAGCCTTCCAAAATATTTTAATGCTCAATTCCTGACCATATTTAGGGTCTTTATTGTTATATAAAATTTCCTGGATTCGGCTTGGTTTCAGAGATAATCAACCTTTTTTTCGAAATAAGTTTTTCGACGTAACTTGTCATAAAACTTCTTTTTGATTACAATGCTACCAGAATGTGTTTTAATATTACCACACCTTTTGCCTGGCAATCAAAAAATGGGAATAAACTTGACGTAATAACCTGTCCCTAAAAAAAATATTAAAATAAATAATTTTAACAAATTGTTGCTATGATAAAAAGTACTATAAATGTTAAAAGTATTCAAAAAGTCTAAAACAAAAGAGAAAAAAAAAATTTTTTTGGTGGTATTTGACATTAGGTCTCATAATATTTGTTGTTTATTTTAATATCTAGAATGCATACCTACTTAAAATCTTTTAGAATGCACGTGCCCGGGCGTGCCCAGTATGCTTATTTGTAAAAGTAAAATTCCTAATTATCTTCTAAACCTAAAATATTGTCATAATCATCGTCAAAAGATTTTAACTATGCATTGTAGACATCTAAACAAAGAAAAATTATTATGAGACCTAATGTCAAATACTACCAAAAAAAATTTTTTTTTCTCTTTTTTTAGAGTTTTTGCATACTTTTTAACATTTCCAGTACTTTTGACATGACAAAAATTTGTTAAAATTGTTATTTTTTAATATTTTTTTAGGGACAGGTTATTTCGTCGAGTTTATCCCATTTTTTGTTTGCCAGGCAAAAGGTGTGGTAATATTAAAACACATTCTGGTAGCATTGTAATCAAAAAGAAGTTTTATGACAAGTTACGTCGAAAAACTTATTTCGAAAAAAAGGTTGATTATCTCTGAAACCAAGCCGAATCCAGGAAATTTTATATAACAATAAAGACCCTAAATATGGTCAGGAATTGAGCATTAAAATATTTTGGAAGGCTCGCGAGCATTCTGTATGTGCCATACCTACTTAAACAAATGTGTTTATTTCTTTAGTGTTCATCTTCTTGCTTTCTTATCTCATGACACATTGATCCCAGAGGAAACATGTGTACATCTTTTTTGTAGAGAATTTTATGTAGATTACTTATGTACTAGAACGTTTTTTGCTATAAGCCACGGTTTACGAGTTATTTACGAAAAATTAAAAATAAGGATCTTTACACCCCTCTCCCCCCGTTAGCTCCACCCCTAACCACCAGTACTTTTAGTATGTGGTTTAAAACACCATTCCCTACAACTATGCCAAAATTCGCTTATACACGAGTTATTTCCCCCGATAGGCAAATTTTGGTTTTCGTTAGGTGGGCTATTAAGGGACTTTAATTTAACGTCAAAACAATTAAGTTTCACTAGAAATTAAAAAAAAAAACATTTACCGAACAAAAAAGAACATTATATTTTATTTTCTAAATAATCATCCCATCATCCATCAGTAATACCCTGTCAAGATGTTTGTTTAACACTGTCTGTCATGGCCTTATTAAAGGCCTCCACAAACCGGCCGGCGGTTCTAGAATTATGACTAAAGAGGTTTCATTTATTTATCTTATTAACAGGGTGCTTTAACGAACCAAATTTGTTTCCTAGTTTTCTCCAAAAAAACATAACAAAACCTATAACGTGTCATACATAAATATACTCCAGGAGCGGAGTACTATTGTAGTAATAGGTCATAATTGATGACAATTTATTATTTTATAGGGTTTTGTATTATAAAATACAGTATTCTAAAGACTTTTTGATTTATAACTGAGACGAATACGTAAGAAATGATATTTATAAAAATTAATCGTAGAAGTGCTACGCCATAATCAGTCGTGAGCTTACTCATTAAAATCAATGTAAGGCTAACTATAATGTGCTATTCGCTATGATTACAACCGATACTGGTACCTTAAGTTGATTGTTATTTCATTTCTTAAGAAAATGTGGTAATAAACCTTAATTTTTGTCTAATTTTTGTATTATTGACGACAAATCCCTAAATAAATTGCGTTTTCCAAGTAACTTTTAAATCGTTTTTTACATCCTTCTGTGTCTCACATTGGTATGAAACTTGATAAGCGTGTTTGAATTTCTTAATAATAAAATCATGTAATGCTGTTACAATTTTTTTTTGTGTTTTAATTACTTTATAAAAAAAAAACTATATTTTACTGCTGTGAATGAAGTTCGTAGCACGAAAATTCAATCAAAATACTAGTTAAATTACAGTACACTAGTCAATTTCGTCCTATTAATGCAAATACCGACTAAGTTACTTTTTCACGAAATCGTGTTTTTTACGCCTTTGGAATAAGAATTTCAAGGACTACAATCTAGTAAAACCCATGTTTTGATACGACTCTCCGTTCCAAAGATAGCTTTTAGATAAAGTTACTTAAACGTCATTTTACTGAAATATTCACTGCCAAAATCTGATATACATAACTTAATACAAAACTTTATGCTTTCTCTGCCAAGTAAAAACTGTTAATAGTACATAGTGTTTATTTGCATTTATACATTCCCATTTTAAGTTTTACCAAAAAATATTATATATACTTATTTGGTTTTAGCATGAAAATGATTCTATTAAATTATTTATTTTACGACAGGTTGAACACATTACATGCCTTTAGCATGTTTTTCCAGTAGATAATTGTTTCCAAACAACGCCAATATCATACTGCCAAAAAATTTAAAAGCGACTTAGTTGCTTTTGCTTGTAGTTCTATTTCAATATTGACGTAAATCTCTACAGGAGAAACCAATTATGTGCGCGTACGAGCTTCACGCCATAGTAACTTCACTCAGTTGCGACTCACGCGCCGATGTCACAGGTTGTTGTTTCTCGTAATGTTTGTTAAAAAAAATCGTGTAAAAGACTATTTTAGCGCTAGTGTATAATAACCAGGGCCCGTAACTTTCATGCCGATGACATCAATTTGACGTAACGCTCCATTTAGGGTGATCCAAAATAGTTTTATTGTTAAATATTAATCATTAGTCGTCAATCATTTTAATCATCTACAAATAACTTCAAAAGTAGTCTGTTTACACGTGAAATAAATAATACCTACTTGATACGTGCTTTACGTTAAAGAGGAATTCCGCTTTCTACGTAATTATGGAAATGTGTTAACAATATCATTAAATAAAATGTATGTATGGAAACAAATCAAATAGATTTACGTATGGTTCACGTATCAAATAGGTATTATTTATTTTACGTGTAAATATACTACTATTGAAGCTATTTGTACATGATTAAAATGATTGATGACTAATGATTAATAATTATCAATAAAACTATTTCGGATCACCCTAAATGGAGCGTGACGTCAAATTGATGTCATAGGCATGAAAATTACGGGCCCTGATAATAACAATGAGTGCAAGGACTAGAAAATCGTTAGACTCGCCACGGGGAACAAGGAAACTGCCTTTGGTCCGTTTTCGTAATTATGGTTTCGTAGTTAGCTACGTAAGAGGAATTATTTTTCGCCGTTTCGTAATTGATTACCAAAGCGGAATTTATTTTCCGTTTTCGTAATTGCTTACTAATTCTTTTTTCGTAGTTAATTACCAAAACATATTTACTTTTCTTATTTCATAATTGATTACGAAAAAAGAATTTACTGCACTAGTTAATTTTCATAAACTGCCTGATACTGTTTTGAGATCTTTGTTCGTTTAGCCATTTGCCATAATATTTTTTAGTCGATAGATTTCCACTGCTACTGGACATATGCCGCCCTCAGAGCATGCCTTAAAGATCGATCGTGAGTAGTCGGCATCCAATAGATCCCCGCTGAGGATTTTAAACAGAATAATATGGATTGCTTCTATAAACTGTGGCCATAAAATAAGTGTATTCCCGTTGCCAGAGAGGTTTTTTGGCCACCTTGTATATTGTTAATCTTTTGCTGGATGCTATGTCATGATTTGTCATGTTTTTTTTTCATAAGACAACTTTTATTTTATTGAGTACGTACATATTAGGACTTTCAATACCGGGATCGCGGTATTGGTAATCTAAAAATACCGGTATTTAAAGTCCTAGTACATAATTATGTACCAACAAAAGAAAAAAGGCATCACTACGTTTTAATTATTTGGTACAAACTATATTGAATTCATTGTATTCCATTTTGTGGAAATACAAAAAGCTATGAATGTCCGATTTCAATTATTTCATTTAGAATTTATTTAGCGTTAATGGTTTCATTAATCGCAAAACTGAATAAATTAATTACGAAACTCCAACAAATTCCATTTTGTAGACAACTCAGTTACTTTACTACCTGCAAAAACATATTTTATCCAAGGTAACTACGAAACTCAATTACTAAAAAGGAATAAATTCTCTTTTAATTATGAATTACCAAACAGTGAAACATAATTCTCGATTCGCAGCCAAATGACTGCGAAAAAAGAAAAATAAATTCCTGTTTCGTAGTCAACTACGAAACAGATTACGAATGCAGAAATTAAATTCCGCTTTGGTAATCAATTACGAAAAGGTGAAAAATAATTCTTCTTAGGTAGGTAACTACGAAACCATAATTACGAAAACAGACCAAAGGGAATTTGGCTTTATTTTTCCTAACAAAACTTTCAATAATGTATGACTACCAGTTATCAAGTGTACAAATACTATTTATATTATTACTGTTATGTGTAATTATAAAATGAAAAGTAACATCCTTAGTCATACATTATGGTGTTATTTAGTTTCGGAGGCCTAGCTTTCGAGTTCGAGTTGGCAGAGTTGCTGAGCGAGCGTAGTAGATGTAGTAAGTATATGATGCGATTACTCGAAGACGCCTGAACCGATTAGCATTTTTTTTTATTTATTTAAAAGTGTATAGTTTTGAGATATTGTTTTATAAATCTTAACGTAATCAGTTTAGTCGTTTATGAGCTATCAACAAAAACTGGTGAAGTTCGTTGTTTTTTAATTTTTTTTTATTTCGTGTTTTCCCACAAAACCTAAAACCATGTATTATTAACGGTTAGGAGGCTTCCAAAAATGCTTTATTGTCAATAAAATACTGTGATTAGTGATGATAATTTGAAGATTTGAGACTTAAACGAAGACACTTCTAGATTTCCTACAGATAAAACCGATTAAGTCATTGTGGATTTTTAGTATATTTTGTAATAACTTAAAAATCTGAGACTTTTTTTTATCATATTGTGATTTATAAGAAACGTACATGTCAACCAAAGCTTAATCAAAGGAATATGTTGTTCTAGATGTATTGATAAGAGAAATAAACAAAAATATATTTCTACAGGAAAAAGCAACTAAGTTTGCGACTGTTTCATTAAAATCGCATTTTTATTGTCAATCAAATACAGACTGAATAATTTTCACGATTAGATAGTAAACTAGACAATATAGGCTATACAATTCTAAATACAGATTGTACATATCTTAATTTTTTTATGTAAAGATATACCTCCAAACATTAAAATCGCATTATCTCAAAATCACTTTTTTCTACTTAGTCGGTATTTGCAGTAATAGGACGATTTTACTGCAGTTTAACCTGTAAAATGCCGCCTATCTCTAATAAGCACGCAAAATTTGTGCAGTAAGTGGTCATTTTACTGTGTCTTAATTAGTAATTGTTATATTTTTTCCCTGTTTTTAAAAGCGCAGTACAAACACAGAATTTCGAAAAAAACACATATTTAATTTTAGAAAATGCAGAAGCACGTATTTTTTAATTTATCATATTGTATGATTTTAATGCTTCATTTTGGACAAAAAAAAATCTCAATAACTATCAAATCTTGGAAAATATATTACTTTGAAACTGTTTTTTGCTGTTATCTCAAAATCGACTTTTGTCAGTTACTGTGGTTTAGGAATTGCACGGCAGAAATCAGGCATGGTCAAATCACACTATTGTGGCAACCAATTAACGATATCTCCACACGACTATGATCCGTATTCGCAGAAATAAATACTGATGTATATGACCGGTTGATAGACCAAGATACAGCTGGAAAGACGAGGTGGAGAAGGACCTACGCGCCCTGAATGCAGTGAACTGGGAGGAGATCGCACAGAACCGGGCACATTGGCGCCAACTCGTATCGGAGGCCAAGATCCACTTTGGGTCGCTGAGCCAGCGGAGTAAGTAAGTAAGTAAGATGCGGCTTTCGTAAGGGCCCTGTCGGTGCGGCTGACCGAGAATACGGGAGAGAAACGTGCTGGCGTGTATTTCTCTCAACGTATCGCCTTGGCGATACAGAGAGGGAATGCCGCCAGCATAATGGGTTCAATGCCGCAGGCGGACTTATTGGAGGGGGTTTTCTTTTTATAGGTATTTGTATATATATATATATATATATATATATATATTTATATATATATCGACGCTGGAAAACAAACACGTAGTAACCAACACAAGGTCAAAAATTTTTTTATTGCTATTTCGGAATCTCCTATTTTTTCCGCGTCGATTGGTGCCATCCGCGTGCCGATATGATGAAAAACAAGGTAATTAGGAACTACAAATTTTCCCATTTTTCTTGAAATGTATTCTCCAAACACGTAGTAAGTAGCAAAAAAACCTCTGTTATTTAAATCAAAGCATTTACAGCACTTAAAACCGCCCGTTGTTCTGACGACGATGCCGGTTACTACGTGTTTGCCGCTCATAGATTTGAAAGTCTTGCAGTTACGCCATTTGGCAGGAAATAATATTTTGGCTAGCAGTATCAAATTAAACAATCTTGTCTTTTACTGCATTTACAAGGATCACGTAAAGCTAGCTACTTAATAATTACTTCACTTTTGTAGGGTGTAGGGGCAAAGATTCGCGCGCCTTAAAACGTTTTAACGTGGCAGTCGCCGCCATTGCGCATACGCTTGCGACGTCACTCAGTGCGGTACGCGGATCGAAAGTGAGTCGAAGTGTTTGGAATTTTGAAACATTATGTTACATTTACTGCTGCTACATTAACGTTATAAGTGCGTTCATTGATATCCGGTCGTACAGTAGTACAGCATTGTTGACGAGATTATTGATGGTTAAACAAACTTACCTGAGTGAAGTTTGACCATAATTATATGAAGCGCTGCATCCGAAGACATTTATTATATTCACACTAGGTAGTCCACTGTTCAATGTACTAGCATCACACAATATTTAGAGAATTTATAAAAAAAAAGAATAGAAAACAATCGGTGCCGAGTCTATGACACTGTCTTATCTGTGGCAACACTCGGCTCCATCTTCATTTCTTTCAGAGCTATAACTAAACTAACAAACCTATTTCGTGTTTTTCGGGTTCCATGTAATTTAACATGGGGTTAGGGCGGGTGTATAAATGTCTTCGGATGCAGCGCTTCATATAATTATGGTCAAACTTCACTCAGGTAAGTTTGTTTAACCATCAATTATATTTCAGCGCTGCATCCTCGACATTTATTATATTCACACTAGGTAGATGTTTAGAGATTTACTACCGAAATAGGTGCGGGAAAAATGGAACAAGTCAAAAAATGTAAATTAATCAGTTTAATTTTTTGCAAATACTTAACACACCCAAAAATAAAACAGTAATTCGTTTCATATCGAAAATCAATTGACACATTAGATTATTTATTTGTCTAATCCGTTATTACATACAGCTTCAGCGAATATGTTGCTGTCGTCAGCTTCGAGTGGTCTGTTATAAAATTTTGCAAAAACTAAGGAGCTCCCAGACCACCCTGCCGTTTTCCTTATAGTATCTATAGGCACGCCTCTTCGGCCAGCCGCTGAGGTAGATGCATGGCGTGTACTGTGTGCCGAAAAGATAGTGGTATCAATACCACTATCCGTGAGAACCTGTTTGATCCAGCGGCTGATCGAAGACGGACTCGCGTTATGAATTGGCTTCCGGGTCGTCAGGATAAGATTGTCCGTTTGTGGCGAACCTCTATGAGCGTTAGTGATTTTGATATAATCTACTAATGTTTTCGCTGGACATATTTGTTCGCGATGAGGAAAAAACGGTATATACAATCGAGGTATTTGACGACCTGGAGCTGAAGTCTTAATTAAATCCGTTATGACAATTTCTATACGCGTATCGTTTACTTTAATATTAGCTAAACGTATCATCGATAGCGTCTGCACTCGTTGTCCGGTTGACAATGCAAGGAGAGCTACCAGTTTCTGAGTAAGACTATCTAAAGGAAGTTCCATGTTAGGGAATAGAGTAGAAACATGATCAAGAACACTATTAGGATCCCACGTCGATTGATATCTAGGGAGACTTGGCTTCGTTCTAAACACGCCTTTCATGAACCGACTTACCCGATCATCAGTACCGACACGTTTACCTAATATTAAACTAAGCGCTGATCTATGCGTGTTAAGGGTGGAGTAATTAGCTCCAGATTCATATTGAAGTGCTAGAAAATCAATCACTATTCTAATATCGTCATTGTAACAATCTACGTTATTACATAAACAATATTGCCACCATTTTTTATAAGTACAATTGTATTGCTTGACCGAACTGCTAGACAATGAGGCGACCATGACATCAATAGCCTTAGATGGCAAACCTTCTTTTAAGAATGCCTTCCTGATAATTTTGATACAACCAGGGTAAGTCGCCTCCAAAGCGGGTGCACTGTCCTGAAAGGGGAAACGAGTAATTCACTATCTGGTTTCAGGTAAAGGGGTTCCCCTTGAGACAATTTCAGAAAGAGCGGATACCAAGCCTGGCTAGGCCAATACGGAACAATCATTATCCCGATAGCCTTATCATTAACTATTTTCCTAAGACTTTTCAGAATTAAGGAGAACGGTGGGAAGGCGTAGAAGAAATAGCTGCTCCAATCTAAAGTAAACGCATCTATATTATACGCGTCAGGGTCTCGTTTCCATGAAACATATTTACGACATTTAGCGTTTAATCTAGTGGCAAAAAGATCTATATTTGGTTGACCGAATTGACGTACAATTCTGCTAAATGCACGTAGGGATAGATTCCATTCGGTGTCAATGTTCAAGCGCCTAGATTCTTCGTCGGCTTCAACGTTCTCTTTAGACTTAATATACGCAGCATAAATATACAACTGTCTTTGTTCGCACCATAACCAAATGTTTCGAGTAATATCGTTCAAGTGGGGATACTGGACACCACCAGCCCTATTTATATACGACAAAGCAGTTGTATTATCTATGCGAAGTAAAATCTCTTTATTTCTTAAATTACCGGCAAAACATTTGAGGCCGAAAAAGGCAGCCTTCAGTTCGAGCAAATTTATGTGATTCTTAGCCTCAGCCTCGTTCCAGAATCCCCTGGTTCGTTCACCTCCACAAGAGACGCCCCATCCTGTAGTAGACGCGTCAGAAAAAATCTCAAGGTAATAATGACCTTCACGAATAGGGTTACTAGTCGTCATAATATTATTTTTCCACCAAAGTAAGTCTGCGTTTAATTCAGCTGGTAATGACATTAAACATTCATAATTTTCATTTGAATTTCGAAGCGCTAAAAACTTTTCACGTTCTAGGTTTTTAGTATAACCCCAACCATATGCTACTGCTGGGCAACTTGAACATAACACACCGAGGAATCTAGCAAAGTCCCTAATAGACATTGTTCTTGTATGATACATTTTATTCACAAGATCAACAATCCGTTCACGTTTGCTTTTTGGCAACCGAATACACATTTTTGCTGAATCCAATTCAAATCCCAAAAAAGTTTGTATTTGACTAGGTATCAAACAACTTTTACTGTAATTTATTACGAAACCAAGATGTACAAGTAATTCGACAGTTTCAGTGACGCATCTGCGGCAATCGTCGTATGAATTCCCTATGCAAATGAGATCGTCAAGATATGCAGTAATTAACAGACCTTTGTTTCTAAGAAACGACATAACCGGCTTTAAAAGTTTTGTAAAAACAAACGGTGCAAGTGAAAGACCGAACGGGAGGCACTGAAATTCGAAATTCTGCCCTAAAAATCTAAATCTTAAGTATTTTTTACTATCATTGTGTATGCTTACAAGAAAATATGCCTCCTTTAAATCTAAGGTCGCCATGAAGCAATTTGCAGACATAAGCTTTATAGTCGTGCGTATGTCTTCCATTTTAAAATGTGAAGGAGCAATAAACTGATTCAGTTTCTTTAAATTTAAAATAAATCTAAAGGTACCGTCTTTTTTAGGTATAAGAAAAATGTTTGACAGAAATTGGCCAGGCGTGTCATCGCATTTAATTACTGCACCGGAGTGTAATAATTTAGAAATTTCGGAATCTAAAAATCGAATTTCAGTTTCACTGAAACTGTTATTTGAAGGACCTGAAGATTGTCTCACTGGACTTTCAAAAGGAATTTTAAAGCCTTTTATGTAACTCAATACAACAGGATCCGTGGTTATGGATTCCCATCGGTCCAAAAAATAACGCAGTCTACCTGCGTGTTTTACCTTTACTGAGGTTTCCGCTGCTTCGGGCCCGGCTTCGACAGCTCCGCCTGACGTTCCGCAGTCGGAGGTTGTCTCCTGGACGTCTGGGACCAGTAGCGGTTTCTCGGCCCGCCCCGCTTGAACTTGCTGGATCCCTGGTATCGGGGTGGGCCCCTCCAGTTTCCCGAATGGTGGTAGGACTGCCTTTTTGATGGTCCCGCGTCTGTTCGACGCACTTGTAAACCAGAACGCTCGGCAGTCTTAGAAGCCTTAATTTTTTCGCCTAGATTGGCGCCGAATAAAAATTCATCTCTTTTAACATCGGAGATCATGCCCGTAAACTTTTTATCTAGCGAAGTGATGACCAGTTTCCTTCGCGTTTTGGTATTGTCATGGTGTAAATCCAGGAATATTTGACTGATCTCGGAAAGCTTCCGGATTATTTCCACTTTGTCAGTGTCTCCGTCGATGAGGGATGAAGTTAAGTTAGTCAGACCGGAAATTCCACGTCCGAGAACATTTTGAGACCTCTCTAGTAATTTATCTCGTTTTTGTACAGGCTCACTCAAAACAGGCGCGATCTCAGGATTCAAAATAGGTGCTTTGGCTAGCTTGAAGTTTTCTGGGAAGAGGGACTTTTCATGTAAAGCCTGCCTTTGCTCCTTGTTAAGCCCATCTACCAGAACACGACCCCAACGTTTAGAGATCTCGTCTTGTATTTTCGGACCGAGTGGTTCATCTTTCGCTTTAGGATCCCCAAGGGCCTCAAGGATCTGTGCTGGTAAAGACACCGGTGTGGTACTGGTGAAAGTTTCAACAGGAGCAGTGCTTGGTCCCGGAACGGGGTCTGTACATACTGGCGTTGAGTTCGCGGGGAGCGTGCAACCTGTGCGGGGTGCTGCGGTGGCTACGGGTAGGTTGACGGCCGCTGAGACGCAGTCCGCGGCGACGCCGCCTTCATTTACGCCTAACTCGGCAGATACGGCCGGGTTTGTTTTGCTTACAACCGACTTAATGCGCTCGTCGTCTGATTCATCCCAGTCAGAAGGGTACGGTGCCTCGTAATCTGATTCGGGGGATAGTGATCCGTAGTGGTGATCCTCTGGAAAAATATCGTAACTCCATTGAGCACCTCGGTTCGGTATGTAACTACAGTACAGACCATGTAAACAATAATGCCATATCGACGCATTGTATCTATTATACATACTCGTCAATAAGATACTCAAACACGATGTTCCAGTATTTTTCGAACAAAAATGTTTACATAGTCTTCTGTATCTACTGTCCGAACAAAGCACAATACCGCTTACGAGCGATATTTTAGTCCTGCCGTTGCAGTGTTTTAGTTTAACGTCATTAATTGTAATCACGTTACAATATGAGACTCGGTGTTATCTAACGTGATCACGTCACGCAGAATAACCCATATAAGTACTTCATTAAAGGATCACCATACATATACTGAAATAAAACATTGGAAACATTCGTTCGACTAACTGACGATTAAACAACCGTCGAAGTTTAAATATCGAACGTTAAATCGAACACATAATATATATATCAACATCTCATGAGAAAATTAAATATGGTTTAAAAAATTCTCAAAGAAAAACGGGTAGGTCGATAATTCGTCACATGTTACTTTGGTATTTAATAAAATTAACTTTGTTCTATATCTTGTAATTATAAATAGAAACACTAGTTTTAAAAGTAATTAAAAAATAAACTAACCGTTATCGCTAGAGGAATAGTACTGGTTGTGAAGTTGGTTCTCCAAACGTCGTATTTTCCTGCGTAAGCGATCATCGTCTTCATACCTATGTTTTCGTTTACGACCCATTTATCGATAACCACTTGTCACTATTGATTTAAACACTAGTTTTCAAATATTACTTTGAGTAATTGCAATTATAGATGTTGTGATGCTTGCACAAAGAAAGCGAATGAAGATGGAGCCGAGTGTTGCCACAGATAAGACAGTGTCATAGACTCGGCACCGATTGTTTTCTATTCTTTTTTTTTATAAATTCTCTAAATATTGTGTGATGCTAGTACATTGAACAGTGGACTACCTAGTGTGAATATAATAAATGTCGAGGATGCAGCGCTGAAATATAATTTTTATGATATCGGGTAGGTGGATATATAGACGGGCATCCGATTTGAAACTGGGTCATTGATGTGATAAATGTGAATCATAACGGTTGTTTCGTGAAGTGACAATATAATAGTGGAAAATATAATAGTGAACAGTTTTGATGTGGTTTTATTAAACTCTATTCATTTACGAAAAGTGAGGTGCTGTTTCAACTTCAGAAGGCGGGATAAAACACAAGCCCACGAAAAGGTACGTCGTCCGTTAATTCGGTTGATTTTTTTTCCCTCCACTATGGCCGTTAATTAATGAATGCTAATAATTACTTACTCATATTGTAACAAGAATAAGAAAGAACATAGTCATACTTTTCAAGTAAATGTTACCTACACGGTGATGTAACAAATGTTTTTTCAAAGTAATTATACGAGTATGCTGAACTGATTACGCAACAAAAACAACCTTATTACGTAACAACCTATGATACATGAAATCAAAATTCCACACAGATAAATTGCATTAGAATGTTCCATTGGCTTACAAAATATATTGCCACGGTTTACTGCCGGAACCTGGATAAGATCTTATTGTCATATAATTAAAAATGTACCACCACACTCCTTATTAACCTGCTGCATTGCTGATCGACTCAAATAACTGACCCCATAGATGTGTAGCTATCCATAACCAATAACTAGCTACAAGTTTCAGTATTCATATTTATTGTTGTTGTTAATCGCAACCATTGTAATTGAACTAGATTTATTACATGAGACAGTACAAATAATAACACTAGTAGAAATAATCCAGATTGCACTTTTGCACACTTATATTAAAATAAGTTATCCGGTAAGCTGTAAATAAATTATTTGCAAACACAATTTCATCCAATAAATTAAGTCATTATTGTTATGCTATTATTTATGATAAAATTTGATAATATAAGATAAAATGCATGATCGTTTCGTGTAGTCATTGGGATAAAAGATGTCATTCTAATTATAATCATAATGCGACGACAACATGTACATGCGTGCTCATTTCAAGTTTCAGAAAACATACCATGGAGGAGAATGATGACAATTGCGCGCGAGGGCAAGCAACTAGGCGTAGTCTAGTGCTACCAACATCGAGAACCAGCACTATTGGACGCAATCTACCGTACGAGACTGCCGGTAACAGAAGTGATGCCGGGTCAGAGAGAATCTTGCTTACTCCTAGGCAAAGCCACCATCGCAGCCGTCACGGTAGCATTCGATCGGCAAGGAGTCGCAGCCGTGAGCAGAATCCTAGAGTTGGCTCTATTGTCGAAGGGCGCAGCCGTAGTCGCAGCCGCGTGAGTGGCCACCAACCAAACGAATCGCATAGCGGATTAAGACACGAACGTATGCGAAGTCGCACTCGCAGTCCTAGTTCTCTACGCAATGAATTGCTAAGAGATGAATTAGAGATAGAAAGACAGCGCCTGCGTGTTTTAGAAAGTCAACTCAGAAATGAACGTGAACGACAAGAGCTTCAAGATCGGGCACGCCTTAGAGATTCGGAGCTACGAAATTGTAGACGGAGCCCTGAAGAGGGTGAGGGATCTAGGAGATTCACAGAACTTGCAATTCGGAGACGGACTTCTGACAGGGACAGCAGAGAGACCTTGAGGTCTATGGAGCTCCAAAATCGGAGACGGAGCCCTGTTAGAGACCGCGGCGAAACCGAGAGGTTCATGGAGCTCCGTAGTCGGAGACTGAGCCCTGGAAGGGACAATGAAGTCAGGTATGATTCAGCATCTCATCTGATTAAAGAGTTTTTAGAAGTTTTCAAAAAACAGAATAATGAGCAAAATAATAGTTTCCCAGTCTTAAATAATGTTATCCCGGATTTTGACCCTTTGAGCAAAGAGCAACCAATTACGGTTTGGATGAGCAAAGTGGACGAGTGCGCGGAAATATATAAATGGAACGATAGGCAAACTATCCACTATGCTCTGCCAAAATTAACTGGTCATGCTAAGGTATGGTATCAAGGGTTGCCATCGTTAAGACGAACTTGGCCTGAATGGAAAGTGCTGCTTGCAGAATCATTTCCTGCAACTGAAAACTACGCGGATCTGTTAACAGAAATGCTGGCTAAACGGGCTCGTTTTGGCGAATCTTTGGAGTTGTACTTTTTCTCTAAAATAAATCTCCTTAATCGCTGTAAGATTTTTGGCAAAGAGGCTATAGATTGCATTATACATGGTGTGGACGATAGGGGGGTTAGAGTCGGCGCTCAAGCGGCAAATTTTGAGAAAACCGAACATGTTTTGCAATTCTTTAAAACAATTAAAGTTCAAATCAAGGACATCGGTTCAGACATTAAGAAGGATAGGAAAAATCTGACTACTAACGCGTCTGGTAAACAGGGGTACAGACCTAGTGAAACTCCTCTCAAACCACGTCAAAATCCAGATGGGGTGACATGTTTTAATTGTCAAGAGAAAGGACACCCATGTTCGAAATGTCCAAAACCGATTGTCAAGTGTTCATATTGTCATTTGATAGGCCATGCAATCAGTGATTGTCCTAAAAAGGTTAATAAACCCGAAACTAAAGATAAAAGCGTAATGAGAGTTCACGTTAATGGAGGATTAAATGAATCAAATATTAAAATTAATGATAAAAGCAATGTGCATGACTCATCAAATGACAATTGCAGTAGTAAATATAAAATAGCGATTGAAATCAATAATAAACCAATAGCTTGTCAAGTAGATCAAGGCAGTGAAGCCACTCTTTTGCGGAAATCTGATGCGGAATTATTGGGGTTTGATTGGTCACCTGTTAATAGCACGTTACTGCGAGGGCTAGGTAATATACCCTATGTTCCCCTGGGACATTTCCAAGGAGTTGTTACTGTTCAGGGGGTTACTGAAAATGCAGTAGATATTTACATAGTCGATGACCACTTAATCAACAGTCCCGTGCTTTTAGGACACACCTTCACCGAACGACCAAACGTGCGTATAATAAAAACTTCGACTGAATTAAAATTTGAGAAAGTAGATGAACTTAACGACACAAAAGTACAATTAAGGTCTGAAAAAGATAATATCATAGCTGAGGGTAAGATGAGCACGATTCGAGTCATCGCAGATGAACAATTCAGCGGAAATGTATACGTTGGTGGTTCAGTGAGAGGTCGTGTCGGTAGCGAATACTTCCTTTTGCCAGGCGAATACGAAATTAACTCTGGAACATGCCTACTACTTGTACAAAATTTGGGGACAACGCCTTTAGCCATTCCCAAGGGGGCACTAGTTACGCGTGCTCGATATTTAAATGCTGTGAAGCATGTTCAGAGTGTTACAGTTGCACCTGAGCAAGACAAAGTATTCGATGGATCAGATATTAGATGTGGAGAAAATTTATCGCTAGATGAAAGGGAAAAGTTAGATGATTTATTAAATAGTTATGCAACCTGTTTTTCAAGTGGGTTACATGATTTGGGGTTTACCACTGAAGCCGAGATGGTTATCAGGCTTAAAGATTCAGAACCAGTTGTATATAGACCTTACAGGTTGTCACACTCTGAGAGACAACTGGTCCAGGGTATGGTAGATGACATGATTGAGTGCGGGATAGTCCGAGAGTCAAAATCACCTTACGCTAGCCCCATTGTTTTGGTTCACAAGAAATCTGGCGATAAACGACTCTGCGTTGACTATCGCGCACTTAACAATAAAACAAAACGTGACCACTATCCCTTACCACGAATTGAAGATTTACTGGACCAGTTATCGGGACAGACGGTGTTTACAACGCTTGATCTTGCGTCGGGGTATCACCAGATACCTATTGCAGAAGAATCCATAGAAAAGACTGCATTTGTGACGCCAGACGGGCAATACGAATATACCCGAATGCCGTTTGGTCTGGCTAATGCACCTGCAGTCTTTCAGAGGGTTATGCACAAGGTACTGGCCAAGATCAAATATGTAGTCATCTACATGGATGATATTTTGATCCCGGCATCATCATTCGAGGAAGGTTTGGCTCGGTTGGAAGAAGTTTTGAAGGTACTACAACAAAGCGGACTTACTCTTAAGAAATCTAAATGCAACTTCTTCCAGCAGAGTATCGAATTTTTAGGGTTTGAGATCAGTGAACGGGGAGTCAGACCAGGACTGCAAAAAGTCAAGGCCGTCTCGAATTTTGCCATTCCAACCAACCAACACGACGTTCGCCGGTTCTTGGGGTTAGCAAGCTTCTTTAGGAGATTCGTCAAGGACTTCGCATTGATAGCTAAGCCGCTGACGAGCCTTTTAAGGAAGGACGCTCTTTGGAAGTGGACATCAAATGAAGAAACGGCTTTTAAGAACCTACAGAGCCGCCTGGTTGATAGACCTGTACTCGCGTTGTATGATCACACCGCGGAGACGCAGCTCCATACCGACGCAAGTAAAATGGGCTTAGCAGGCATTTTGCTACAGCGCTCAGGATCTGACCCTTGGCGCCCCGTAGCATATTATAGTCGACAAACGACTATAGATGAACAAAAATTGCATTCCTTCGAGCTTGAGACTTTGGCGGTGGTAAGCTCATTAATGAAATTCAGAACATACCTGCTCGGGGTGAAGTTCACAATCGTTAGCGACTGTAATGCTCTAAGATCAACCTTCACAAAAAGAGACCTTGTTCCCCGTATCTCAAGGTGGTGGATACAATTTCTAGAGTACGATTGTGAGATCGAATACCGAGCAGGGGAGAAAATGGCGCATGTTGATGCACTTAGCCGAAGCCCTGTCGACGAAAAGGAGGATCAGCTGCATATACTAGATGTACTCACAGTGAACATAGAAGACTGGATCACCACAGTCCAGTCCGGTGATACAGAAATTAAGCAAATTAAGGAAATCTTGCAAGATCCATCAACTGCAAAAATTGCTAATATTCATAAGGAATACAAGCTAAAGAATGGTCGTGTATATCGTATCATTGATAACGATACCATCCGTTGGGTAGTTCCTAGAGGTGTCCGTTGGCAAATACTGAAGGCTAACCACGATGACGTGGGTCATTTTGGTTTTGAAAAAACCTTGCAGCGGCTACGTTCTCACTATTGGTTTCCCAAGATGCGTCGGTTTACCAAAAAGTATGTGTCGGCGTGCTTAGAATGTGCCCACCACAAGGTTCCGGCTGGGGCAAAGGAAGGAGAACTCCACCCTATACCTAAGGTCGAGGTGCCATTCCACACTATTCATGCCGACCACTTGGGACCATTCGTACGTAGTAAGCACAAAAACTCGTATTTGCTTGTGATCGTGGATGCGTTCACCAAGTATGTCAATCTCACCGCTGTCCGCAGCACGAAGTCGAAAGAAAGCATCAAAGTTTTTAAAAACTATTTCAGCTATTTTAAACCTCCTGTTCGTTTGGTTACTGATAGAGGTACGAGTTTCACAAGCAAAAAGTTCAAAACATTCATTCAAAGGCTAGGAATCAAACACATTTTAAACTCAGTCGCTACACCACGTGCAAATGGGCAGGTAGAGCGATACAATCGTACCATTCTGTCTGCCCTTAGCACGATGTCTCACGGCCAAAGCCCTGATAAATGGGACGAACATGTTCAAGATGTTCAAAGTGGTATTAACTCGACGATGCATGAGGTAACAAAGAAGTCTCCTACCGAACTATTATTCGGTATGAAAACAACCACCGCCTCACAGGGTATTTTAAATGACGTTATGGAAGGTATAGATGAGGGCGCGGTAGAACAAAACTTGGACGAAATGAGGGATCAGGCTAGAGATTTAATAGAAAGAAATCAATTGAAGAGTAAAGAAAGATTTGATAGTTGTAGAAAGAAGGGTACACAATATAAAGAAGGTGATCTTGTTAGGATAATCAGGGCCATTGTGGGTGCAACTGGCCAGTCTAAGAAACTGGAGTCCAAATGTCAAGGACCTTACAGAATCAAAAAGATCTTACCTCATGACCGGTTTGTAATTGAGGATACCCCTCTTACGAAGAAAGGCAGACGTTATGAGGGTGTAGTCTCACTCGATAAGATATTCCCATGGATGAGCTATGACAATGACCCCACTAGCATAGCCTCCAGTGATGATAGTAGTGGTTCGGAAGCATAGACTTAAAGGCAGACTGGGCATGTTCATTTTAGCAACCCTAAATTCTAATTACATAAATTCGAATAATCAAAAGTGAAGAGATGTTGAATCAATACCTGATTTTATGGAGCATGATTATAGTAATCATGTCTGAACATGACTCTTGGAGTTGTGTCTGAATGTTAAAGAGGGATCTTTAACATCTTAGTTGTAAGGATTGAATAATAATGTGTCATAATGTTAATTCATACTACATTCATTGCTTGTTTAAATTATCACATGATTACAGTCATAAATATAATTCATTCAGAATGTTATAATGTTATGATAGGAGCCATCTAGAATTATAGCTAATTGATTTGTTACTTATTTAATCGATGACAGTCAATCTTGCACCTTCTTAAACGAAGGGACTCGTTTTAAATTGGATGGCCGACTGTTACATTCACTGCTGCTACATTAACGTTATAAGTGCGTTCATTGATATCCGGTCGTACAGTAGTACAGCATTGTTGACGAGATTATTTTTATGATATCGGGTAGGTGGATATATAGACGGGCATCCGATTTGAAACTGGGTCATTGATGTGATAAATGTGAATCATAACGGTTGTTTCGTGAAGTGACAATATAATAGTGGAAAATATAATAGTGAACAGTTTTGATGTGGTTTTATTAAACTCTATTCATTTACGAAAAGTGAGGTGCTGTTTCAACTATAACGAGAATTTTGCCTAAAGTGATTACTGATTAAAATAAAAAAATGAAAACGGATAAACGCACGTATATTCATTAAATTTAACTTCATTCCGAGGTTTCGAACATTTTATAGGGGTTCGTGGTCTGCGGGCGACTGACAATCGAATCTACCTACATCAAAATAAGAATGATAAGTACAAAACTACCCACAAAGAATATACTAAACCACAGACAATACATTTTAAGAGATGTAGATATTACAAATATTGCAAATGAAGCTAGTTATTCATTATAATATAAGTATTTTCAAAATGAAGACAAAAACAAAAAAAAATAATCTACGCCGGTTCTATCCCTACACCTCTGACCTGAGAAGAAATCCCTTCTTTTGTATGATTGTATTGTTAGGACGGTATCCTAATTTTGGGACCGGCAAGAAACTCAGCGGGACACATCTATTAAAAAAACATTTGTAGTACTTCTTAAGATCCACATGCACTAAACCGAAACATACATATTATTTACATACATATTTACATACGTATTTCTTATTTGTAAAAATTGCCTGTACTAAAAAGCTCAATACCGTCAAACCCATTAGCCTCATGGTCTGTGCGAGCCTGTCTGCTCCTTTATTAGATGAACTATAGGATCCTGAAGAATGATAGGATAGAAGCTGGTGATAGAGATAAGCTTGTTTCTATCCTATTAAGATTTGAATATTTCATTATCACAATGACCTCACGCAACATTCTAGGAACGGATTTCTTCTCCTTAGCGAGAACCAAAGCATTACTGCTAATGTTTTTTGAAAAACATTTGCAGTAAGGCTTTGGTTTCTAGCCGGTCTCAAAATTGGGGTAGGTACCCCAGGTAGGAAGGTTCCTAACAATACAATCATACAAAGGAAGGACAGAGGCGTAGGGATAGAACCGGCGTAGATTATTTATTTTGTTTCTTGTCTTCATTTTGAAAATACACGTAATGGTATCCTGTGTTTTCGCCGAAAATTGTATTGCAAAATTTAATTTCCCAACCAACTTTTCGCGGAAGTGTCATTCGGCCGAATAACTTTTGGCAACTAATTATTTCGCAACCATTTCATTTCCCAACCCCATAGTTGGGAAATGACAATTACCCACTAGTTGGGTTCGGTTAGGTTGGATTATATAAAGTTGGGAAATTAAATTCACTAACAAATGACACTTCTGCGAAAAGTTGGTTGGGAAGTAATTCGGCAATATAATTTTCGGCGAAAAGGCAGAGAACCACTTGTAATGAATAACTATATCCACCCTTAAAATATAATATTGTCTGTGGTTAAATATTTTTTTCTTTGTGGGTAGTTTTTGTACTTATCTTGCTTATTTTGTTTGTTCGAAATATCGGGATGAAGTTCAATTTAATTAATATACGAGAGTTTATCCGTTTCTATAGGTACTTTTATTTCATGAGCAATCATCTCGGTAACCGAAGAAAATATTAAAGTGATTAATTTTATTAACAATGTTTAACTTTTTAATTTTTTTATTTGGACATATTCAAAGTAGGCTTTTCTTTTTTTAGTATAGGTACATTATACAAAGTTAATATTGTGTTTATATTATAATAATTAACTACATGATTATTAATGAAGATAACTGATACTGCAGATATAGACTGAGCAAAAGTAGTATAAAGATAGAATGACATACTTTTTTAGTCGTTTCTTCTGTCCAGCGTGGACGTTTCTTTATTATTTAAAAGGATCTCAGTATGTTTTCTATATGTAGGAACCAAGTTCATATTGCGTTTATATTATTATAAATATTATTATAATTTATCTTCATGGTTATGAATAAATGATTGATACTTTAGATACAAGATAAACAACTAAAAAATGTTATCAGTCAAACGTGCTAGATAGAAGTACTTATAGATTTTTTAGTTGTTTATCTTGTTTAAACTGGGCTCAATTATGTTATACTTTGCTAAATCTATACATTTTATAAAAGTCTAATTATGATTTTTCAAGATAAAGGTATACTTATACGTTTCGTTTTTAATTGAATAATTTCATTTTTGATTATTACACTTCAAGTGGTTTGATTTTCATATTTAATTCCTTTAAGTCTCTTCTCATTTTTAACGAAACATTTGAAACGTCGTGTGTTTTGTTTCGTGATTCCATTAAAGTCACTTTAAAAGTCATCCTAAAAATGTTGGCAATACATTTAATGCATTTGAAAATACTTACAATACGAAAACAAATAGTGTTACAGCACTGTGCTCAAGGAAATTATCTAAAGCATGTGGTTTAACACTTTATTACTGTTACTTTTAGTAAACTTAAAGTGGGTTACTACGTTTTTGCTATCCACAAAAACGATAGAAAAATGCTATTTCATACATTTGTTGACGTCGGTTACTACGTGTTTGCTAACTGTAAAAAAACAACCAAAACGTAGTAACCCACATAACTCCACTTGTAATAACTTATGGTGAAATTTATTTAAATGAAATTAAAGACAAAAAAAATGTGGATATTGTGTCCAATTTTTAATAAGATGTGTCCATAAATACGAAAGTTATGATTTTTTTTTTCAAAACTCGGGAGGTTTTTCGGCTCTGGTGAACAATTTCATTTTTGTGGGTTACTACGTGTTTGCTTTTCGCCGTCGATATACATATATATATATATATATATATATATATGTGTATATATGTGTGTGTGTATTTTGATAGTTTTTATTTAGTTTTAGTTTATTTATAATTTTATTCTCATTTAGCCGCTATACTCTTTGTTTGTTACATTGATTTATAAATAAAAGATGTTTAAATTGTACCATTTGTGCTGCTCAATCGTGTGATATTCCATGCTAATTTGACATCACTCGACAAAAAACGTTCCCACATACACGGTCCAAATAGATTCGCCATGTACAAAATGTTGTTGTAACAAGTGTACATCCTCATTCTAAATTATAATTCTCAATGAAATGCCAAGTACTTTTGGATGGAGCTTCAAGGAGGTATACGAAAATCTCAGAATTACCATCACATTTACATTCAAGGGACTTAAGTAGCAAACAACAAGAGTGTACGTACAGTCGACTCAATTTGCATACGACGGTTTACTCGGTGCACGCTGGCGCAGTCAGAGGGTTAGAAGATTGCATCGAGAAAAATAAACATGGTTTTGGCATTTCAGAAGACAATTGCTTACTTTTTGAAGATTGTATTAGGTCCCTACGTTAAACAGGTTACTTAAGAGTAGATTGATTAAAGTCACAATTAATATATCATACGGAAATTAATTTATATTTTCATTTATATTTCCGGTAGGCCGTCCCGCTGGTGCGACGTAGTTGAGGCAGACCTGCATCAACTCCACGCTGATTCATGGCGGGAAATCGCGCTGGATCGGGACAAGTGGCGTGCTCTCGTTTCGGAGGCCAAGATCCTCTTTGGGTCGCTGAGCCAAGCCAGTAAGTAAGTATTTTTTCATCACACTTGCTGTCTAAGCGCGCCATTGCTTGCGCGCGTAGCGGGAGTAATGGAAAAGTGAAATTCCCTAGGGAGTAACAGAAATGTCAGTACGTCATTTAATAATATTATGTCTTAAAACTTATTTTTTGGTTGGCAAGTGTGATGAAAAACATTGTATGCATCACGGTCGGTAAGCGGAATACTAACTCGAGTCATAAAAGCCCTCCGCCTGACGGCGTCGGGCTTCTAACACTCTCGTTAGTAATTCCGTACTTACCTCCCTTGATGCACAATGTACTAATATTTCTGTTTCCTAATTGTTTATCGCTTCTTAAATGTTAATATCCTTCCTACCGATAGAGGTAGATTCTTTATTCTGTTTAACCTGGTAAGGCCCATTCTATTTATAGGACAAGTGAAATAACAACCCGGTGTTCCAAAAAAAGGACGTTTTATTTTTTTTTTAAACCGAGACAATAAAGTTTATATTTCTTTGAAAATTATGTACCTCTTGGGCCTTTGAGTAAATTTTGTTGTCCTAAAAATAGGACGTTGGGCCTTACGAGGTTAAATATTAAGTAAATCTGATATTTATTATAATATCATCAATCATCAATAATCATCATATTCCATGGCCTAGTTTTGAAATGTAATTAACTTTTATACATAATTTCTTCCATTTCCAATTCTCCCACAATTATTCAAAGGTTAACTGGAAGAAAACCCTTACAGGGATAAGTTGTACGTAGCACAATTTTCGGATTTCTGTTCTTGTTTCTGTCTCCTTATTTTTATACAAAACCGAGTGTACAGTAAATGTACAATTAAATGTTTTACTACTACTTACACTAAATTTGGTAACCTTACGCTCGTTAACAGGGTATAACACGTCTTCACAGTCTGCAAAAACATCACAAACCCTTTCAAAATTAACTGCCTCAAGATCTAGCACAGTCCATCTTCATTCCGGATGTCGTTTATGTGTTCCATTGTCGTAAATGCTGGAACGTTTCTTAGAATATTCGGTATAATATAAGCGTATATTGAATAGGGTAGTTAACTGCATCCGAGGAACTCTGGAATGACTTATAATTCAAACTTGAATTGCTTGGAAGTGAAACACAATGAAATGGTACTTTACATACGTAAAGAAAGAGCATTAATGTTTCATCTTCATTAAGGAATGTTTAAGTAGAGAATATTGAGTCAGCATGGGTTATTTTTTTAGGGAATTACCTCCTAATTAGCAGTGTCCCTAGGAGAAATTACATAAATTGCGAAATTTGCATAGAGAATCTTCTCGGAAATCTAAATTTAACAAACAATCTAATCAAGCCAAAACCGTACGAGATACATGTATCTCGAACGAAAATAACTCAGTTATATTTGAGTTATATTTACTGCCTTGTTTAGTAATTAACTATTTTAAACAAATATTTATAACATATTTTTATAAGTTCTCATGGAAACATTCTCAATGAGAAAATACTCTTAAATTCTCATGAAAATTTTCGGAAATTTCCGAGCACCTTCGAGAATGTTCTGTAACTTGTACAGTCGACGTCAAATATATCATTACGGTTTAGGAGCCAAAAATATATTTACACGATCTTAATGTCAAGGCAATAAAGTCATGTAAATATATTTTTGGCACCTAAACCGTAACGATATCTTTGACGTCGACTGTACATTGCTACTCCTAATGTGTCCATATGCATATGTAATGAGCTGAAGAACTGAAAAAGACTAGTGATGATGAAGATAGGCAATTTTTAAATTTACATCGTCATAAGTTTAGTTATTCTTCGTTTTTTTTTAATGAACAGACGAATCGCCTGATAGAAAGCAATTAACGTCGCCCATGGACACCCGCAACTCCAGGATACTTAGCCAAGTTGCCAATCGCTAGCGCTTAGTAGCGTATCGTAGTTTTCCCTCTCTGTCACACTTTCATATTAGTGTGACATAATTCAGCTTATTATTATGTAATAAGCTGAAGAGCTGAAATAGGCTAGTGATGATGAAGATGGGCAATTTTTAAATTTACAGCCTCATAAACTTTTTAGTTTTTCTTCGTTTTTTTTAATGAACAGACGAACCGCCTGATAGAAAGCAATTAACGTCGCCCATGGACACCCGCAACACCAGGATACTTAGTCAAGTTGCCAATCGCTAGCGCTTAGTAGCGTATCGTAGTTTTCCCTCTTTGTCACTCTTTCATATTAGTGCGACAAAGACAGTTAGCTGCTTTTCGTTTATGATTGACGATTAAGCGCAAGCGATTGGCTACTTGGCTAAGCATCCTGAGGTGTCGCAAATGCGTTACCGGCCTTTAAGGTGGGAGTACGCTCTTTTCTTGAAGGTTTGAAGGTGCGTTGCTTGCGACAGTTCGTTCCAAAGTTTAGCTGTGCGAGGCAGGAAGTTACGAGTTGTATAACGTTTTTACTTTATTCATGTACGAGTAAGAGTCGAGCGAGGTGGTGACGAGGAATGGAGTAAGAGTCGATCAAAGAATTAAAGTGTCACTTGATCATTCTTTAATTGATGATGGACAGCAGCATCAGTATAGTAGACACATTACTAGGATCGCCAATCTGCTTGTCCAGCGTGGCGATTATTATGGGCTAGCTCTTAATGCGTACGTACGCATTATGTAAGAAAGGCATATGTCCAGCAATGGAGTTAAATAGGCTGATGATTTGATTGTAAGAGCGACTTAAAGGGGTTTAAATTTTTTTATGATATTATAAAGCACAAACACATTCAGAAAAGCACAATTTTGGGGGAGCAGTTTCCACTATCACATTTATTACGCTATAAAGCATATACGCTTGTCAAATTATAAATTCTCATAACAATACGAAAATAAAATGAGTGACGGAAAAGCTGCGCTTCACAATTTTTACCTAACAAGACAACAGACCGAGAAAATGAGAAAATAAAATAAAATGCATGTCCATGCACACAAAATTCAAATTTAGATTCTCTGAATAATGCATAATTATTCTTTATGGTTCCGTCCGTAGGTCCTTCAACTTTAAACTTCTATGGCCTGTTTTTTTCTACCGCAATGGTGGAAAATAAGCATGAGAATTTTATACTTTCGTCAATTATTGTAATTTCTGTAATTTATTTGATAATTTAACATAATTGTACTGTACATTTACTATTGCATGGATTTTCCTTATTGGCAATAAAGAGTTAAATCTGAATTTGAATTTGATGGTGTAGCTTATGAGTATCTATATTAATTTAAACTTTCACGATTACGCGATTACGACCCGTTTGTCTTTAAGATAATATATATTGTTGGTATATTGCTTGCATTTATTTGGCTTATTTTTTTTATAAATGCATATACGTTTCCAGGTTAGATTTTACTCCAGATTTAACAGAGGTTACATTCGCTGAGCTCTGTTCTACTATTTCTATAAAGTGAAACGAGATTCGCAGTGTTCGTACATTCTCCTGAGCTGCAGCCGTATCATGAGTTGGAAAGTAAAGGATACATTAGGTTTTACTCGATACGTAAAGAATGCTGTCGCGCTCGCACTGACATATTGGAGCGAGTGCGATGGAGTGCTTTACGTATTAAGAAAAACCTAACGTTATCGATACTTGCAAAGTCATGGTAGTTACGGCTACAGCTATGACATTCTCTTATTCACACATTCGAGTCATTCGACGCTGCGTTCGTCAACGAGCTCGACGTCAAAACAGCCTTGTCTAAAATCCTAGCCGTTTTATTTGACATTAGGAATCGAGGCTGTGAGCGAGGTTGTGGGCGAGTTCGTCGCTGTTTTTCGTTAGAGAATACGAAGTTCGTACATTAAACGTCAAACTCTCGAAGTAGTGTAGTTACAGCTGCATTCGTCGCCGAGCACTAGTGTCGTTTAAAGTACATTAGTGAATACCATTTTTAGGCTCGACGCTGCCGCAGTGCTGACACAGCGCTGACAGCAAGGCGGTTTCCTTAGTGAATAACACTGCAGGACATATCTCATGTTTTGCAAAATTTTTGAACAATTGACATTTAAAATTTCACAGAACTCGTGAATCGACATTCAAACTCGCTCTTAACCGTAGTTTTGCTTCCCAAATTATCATAATAACATGCGAACCTGCCAGATTTTCTCGTCGCGGCGAGGAAAAGCTAACTTTTTTATTTGTGGACAGTGCACGTTCCTTTATAACTACACGCTTTGTCACGGTTGTTTTACTGTGAAGAGATAATTATTTTCGCGTTTGAGCACCATATTCGCGTAAGTAAAGCTATTTAGATTGTAATAAGGTTAATTGCTTAAAAAGCTAATTGAACCGTTAGGTACAAGTAAGTTCACTAACGCTGACACGAATGGAATGAATGAAATTAATTGTGTGTATGCGGCCGTGCTACCAACCTGCTATGCTATTCTCTTATTCACATATTCGACGCTGCGTTCGTCAACGAGCTCGACGTCGAGACAGCCTTGTCTAAAATCCTAGCTGTTTTATTTGACATTAGGAATCGAGGCTGTGAGCGAGGTGGTAGGCGAGTTCGTCGCTGTTTTTCGTTAGAGAATACGAAGTTCGTACTATTAAACGTCAAACTCTCGACGCAGTGTAGTTCCAGCTCACGCCGCATTCGTCGCCGAGCACTAGTGTCGTTTAAAGTACATTAGTGAATACCATTTTTAGGCTCGACGCTGCCGCAGCGCTGACACAGCGCTGACAGCAAGGCGGTTTCCTTAGTGAATAACACTGCTGTATCAGTGTACTGTCATTTAGACATCTGACACATAGATACTTTCTGTCACTCACGATCAATTTATGCCAATTTTGGTGAATTTATCTATTGTTCCACGAAAGTTCAGGTCACGTAACAACATGTCAAGTAATCGAACACTAGAGTATTCGAAATTTGTGTTCTTTTTCGTACTGATAGCAAATTAAAGATTGACCAACAAGTTTATTTAAGGGATTTGCTTCATTACTTCGAGGCTTGTCAAAGTAATTTATTTATTTTTTTACAGTTAACATCATCGTCATTTCAGCTATACGTCCTACATTGCGTTTGCCATACCGTGATCTCCACTACATCATACATAGTGTCGCAGTATATAAAAATATTATTATCGTTAAATTCAATTCATAATGTTTATTTTATATATAATCGACTTTTGAAAGTTATTATTCAGTGAGTATGAGAATGAATTTGTCTAAAGTTTTAACGTTAATATCGACTCCACGGTACTCTAACGCCTGCGATGAAAAATCCGAGTCCTGTTTATAAGGCGCATGCCGTTATTCAAACATGGTGCAAGATGTAGTCTTTGAATTAAATAAATACCTACCTACGCAGCTTACAACAAAAATGTTAAAAAGGCTAAAAATCAATTATTATAATTATTACGTACAGATAATTATAAAACAGAATCCGATTATCTAAATTAAAATATTCTGCAATATACGAAATCTTTGATGTATCAAACCATTAAATATTAAATTACCTTCAATTAATTTAAATGATATTGCAGTTTCAAAATTAATCTTTCATAGGTAGGTATCCGAAAAATTAAATTATGTAGAAGATTTAAAACCTAACTCCATTATATTAAATGAAGCTTTTACCTAAATATTTCAATAAATTCTTCAATGAGGCATATATTTAGAGACGTTTGAATGAAAATGGTTAACAAATCAAATCTTTGTCATATTTCACGATTTGAATACAATCTTTTTAATACAACAATTCAGTTATGCTGGTCGGCGAGTATAGGTTTTATACCTGCCTAATTGGCACACTTTTCCAAAGGAGTGGATCTGCTCTGCATATGTACGTAGCATGCTGTACTATTAGTTATTTATGAGGGATCCACGTAAAAAAAACATGACTTGGCAATTTAAATTTGAAGATGTGAAAATAATTTTGTTTGATTCCTCTGGGCATTTCTCCGAGCGTTTCAACCGCCGTGACTTCGATGGCAGCCTTATCACACGAATCCCGTGAGAGAAGCAAGAATTTTTGAATATATAGGTAGACATAGTTGACAACTACCAAGTTATTACAAAAATGTATGAGATACTCACGGAAGTCGGGTAGTAATGTTGCCACCAAAGTAACGACGGTTAAAACGCTCGGAGGAATGCCCCTCTAATACAAGACCACTCACTACATATTCTATTTTACATATACTCTTGTTAATTTGTCTATAAAATCTTGGGATCTATATCTGGATCCTTAACGTTTTTTGACCTATTTTTGCATTCACTAACGTTTCATGTCCGAATGATCATTTGTCCTTGCGCTCATATAATGCCATATCTTTAATTTTCCTAATATCATATGGATGATTTTTGTTTTCCCTAATGCCTTATATCCCAATTATCATTTTCCATATCAATTATTCATCCTAACGTTATATGCAATAATAGTCATGTATCATAATTGTCAGTAAGCCTAATGATCGATAATCCTAATAATCGTATTTCCTATCTTTGTATGGCCTATTGTGGTTTATTCTATATTTGTAGTCAGATTTAGTCCCCACTATTTAATGTATTCTTGAATAAATAGGTACCAGAATAACACACCATTCATCGTAATTTTGACGGAACCATCTTTTTTTTTAAAATTTTAGGTCGAATATCTCGGCCATTTTTGATTTCGGGGAAAAGTTTTCTGGGTTGCAATAAAAAAAATAACCTCGAAGACTTTGCTCCCGCCTTAGTCTTCTAACCTAACCTATCCGAGTCGGATCTGCCCCGGAAGGTTTCGTTCGCTCGCTTCGCTCGCTCACTGCAGATTTGGTCCCCATTGATTGATGTATTCTTGAATAAATAGGTATCAGAATAACACGACATTCATCGTAATTTTGACCAAACCAATTTTTTTTTATTAGAGGTCGAATATCTCGGCCGTTTTTGATTTTGGGGAAAGTTTTTCCTACAAAATAGGCTTATTTTAGCATATTCTGAAAGCTAAATTAATTTAAAAAAAAATTTAGTGCAACCATTACCGACATTATGAATAAATATTATTATGGCTATTGATCGCTAGGGCTTTTGTCTCTTAGGACAACAACATTTAGGCTAAATGACATGAGGTGAAACTTTATTAGGGATTTCGAAGAATATGCAAAATAACATTAGGGTTTTTAACAGTTATGGTAAAAAATGATTTGGGCAAGTGAGTTTTAGGGCAATCATTACATTATGGAAAATGAGTGTTATTGCAACTGATCGATAGGGCTAATGCCCATTAGTGCAAAACAGTTCGGGCAAGTGATTTTAGGACAAACGATGTTAGGGATCTCGAGGGAGACCCAAAATCTTGCTACTCGTTTAAAGAACCGATGAAAATGCAATGATTAAATGCTCCTGGACTTGAAAAATGGTTATCTAAAAAAAGCGTAACGTAACATGATGGGATGAGATTAAAGGATTTCGACGCCTGTAGGCACTCGTATCATGGGTTGCAAGGGTCTCCCTCGAGATCCCTAACATCGTTTGTCCTAAAATCACTTGCCCGAACTGTTTTGCACTAATCGGCATTAGCTCTATCGATCAGTTGCAATAACACTCATTTTCCATAATGTAATGATTGCCCTAAAACTCAATTGCCCAAATCATTTTTTACCATAACTGTTAAAAACCCTAATGTTATTTAGCATATTCTTCGAAATCCCTAATAACGTTTCACCTCATGTCATTTAGCCTAAATGTTGTTGTCCTAAGAGACAGAAGCCCTACCGATCAATAGCCATAACAATAATTTATATTTATTCATAAAGTCGGTAATGGTAGCACTATTTTTTTTTGTTAATTTAGCGTGCAGAATACGCTAAAATAAGCCTGTTTTGTAGGAAAAACTTTTCCCCAAAATCAAGAATGGCCGAGATATTCGACCTCAAATAAAAAAAAATTGTTTTGGGCAAAATTACGATGAATGTCGTGTTATTCTGATACCTATTTATTCAAGAATACATCAACAATGGGGATTAAATCTGCAGTGAGCGAGCGAAGCGAGCGAACAAAACCTTCCGGGCAGATCCGACTCGGATAGGTTAGGTTAGAAGACTAAGGCGGGAGCTGGGAGCCTGCCGTTTTCCCAAAAAGAATTTGGTCAAATTTCATTACCCAAACAAATTTTAGCAAATGTTTTATTTGTCAATGCTATTTTTGGCAAGTTTACAATACGCATATTTTCATTTGGTAAAATTTTCTTTAAGCAGAATATTACTACGAAAATTAACATTTAAGCATTTGGTCATTTGCTAAATGTTTTATTAAGGCAAAAAAAATTACACAATAAACATTTAGTCAAATTACTTGTTATGACAAAACCAACTTGGATTGATTAGGTTTCTAGGCTAGGGCGGAGTGAAAAGCGTTGTCTGAAAAATACTTAAGTATTTTTAATTAATTGTTTACGCATCCTCATTTGTGCAAAACCAAAAAAGGGGGGACGGGGGGGGGGGGCGATTAAAAAATAACAAATTGTAGGTCCCCCACCCTAACCTGGATAGGTTCGTTAGGTACCTTTTATCCCTTAGAGCAGAAATAGAAGCCCCGCGCAGCGGGGCTTCGTCGACCAGTTCCCAGAGCCCGTTCGCAGAGTTTCTCGAACGCTTGTAAATAGTAGCTAGTATTCGAAAAAACTAATAATTATTACTGTGTTTGAATATTCCATGAAATAATATTATCATTTGCCTTATTTTTATTCGCGTAAAATATGTTTTGCCAACTGAAACATTTTACTTAATGTAAATTGGTCAAAACACTACTTGGTAAGTGATTCATTGCCTTAACATTCTTAAACTAATTAAAACGTTTGCGTAATATCTTTTTGGGAAAAATAATATTGGCAAATCTTTATTTGGCAAATGAAAATTTGGGAAACATTTTTGGGGTCTGAAATTTTGGTAATTTCTTTTTGGTAAATCATTAGAGATTAGTACAATAGGCCATACAAAGTTAGGAAATACGATTATTAGGATAATCGATCATTAGGCTTACTGACAATTATGATACATAACTATTATTGCATATAACGTTAGGATGAATAATTGATATGGAAAATGATGATTAGGATATAACGCATTAGGGAAAACAAAAATCATCCATACTATATTAGGAAAATTAAAGATATGGCATATGAGCGTTAGGACAAATGATCATTCGGACATAAAACTTTAGTGAATGCAAAAATAGGTCAATAAACGTTAGGGATCCAGATATAGATCCGGGTTGCAAAGTAAAGGATATGTTCAATTTTATTCGATGCGTAATGCTTTCTATCGCGCTTGCACTAACATATTGGAGCGAGCGTGATGGCCTGCTTTACGTATCGAGAAAAATCTAACGTTACCGATACTTGCAAAGTCATGGTACGGCTACTGTAGCCGTACCATGAGTGGCAAGTAAGGTTTGCGTTAGCGGTTACATACTTTATATCCTACGACCATGGACGTCTAACGCCAGCTCAAAAATGTCCCCAAAACCAATTGTTCAGTTGTGCCAAGATAGGCAGGGCATAGCGCTTTTCTTAACACCGCGCATATTTCGGCGCATCTACAACAAAATCTAGATAAATTCTTCATGCAGTTGACCTACAATGTAAAAACTATTCGCAAATTTGCTCAAAAATCATCATTCAAGACACTTATCTGGCCGGCTGTAACTCAAAAGTTTTAGCTTTAATGATATAGAAAACATTATAAAAATAGTGAGGTAGCCACACATACATCAACACACTCATATACAGGGTGTACGTCTAATACGGGCGAAGCTCTTTACGGGTGTTAGTTTACGCCATAATAAGTACATGCAAATAACTTTTACTGAAAATTAGAGCAACAAAATTTTCCATACAAAATAATTCGGCGCGCAATGTAGAGCAACATAGTTACGCGAGTTAAACACTCGTTGACAGCTAATTTGAAAAGCAGATGACATAACTGCCATATCAATAATAAAATGTTCGTACCTAAATTGCTGCTCTGATAGTCTTAAAAAAATCTGTGGGGTTAATAATTAAGAGTAAATAAAAAAAAAGCCTTGCCATCCATGATTACACTAATGAATCCCATGTCTGGTTTAATTGATATAAATACAGACACACACACACGTTCAAACTTCTACACTATCGTTTTAACGGTCTTCTGCGATACCGGCTGTGCCGAGTGCAGAGACCGATAACATTTTTGTGTAAATAATATGGAAATAAATGTCTTATCATCACTACAAAGTATAATATAAAGTCACTTTTTCTGTCCCTATGTCCCTTTGTACGCTTAAATCTTTAAAACTACGCAACGGATTTTGATGAGATTTTTTTAATAGGTAGAGTAATTCAAGAGAGAGGTTTCTATGTAGGTATGGTACCCGTGCGAAGCCGGGGCGGGTCGCTAGTATCTTATAAATATAACATCCAACCGTTTACCAGCTCATCCCTGATTCCTCAAGGAAATGTGTCGTCATGATTTTTCATTTTTACAAAAAGGGTCGGTCTCCATTGAGATCTGGTCCCTTCTCGATGGAAAATTCTGTGATGAGTGGGGTGACTGACACTTTTATTAGGGTGGAATCTTGGGCAAGCACCCTTGTATGAGATTAAGATAGGCGAAATGTAGGCAGAGTAAGTGTGAAAAATGTCGTCTCTGTTTTTATAGCCGTTGTATTTCTAGGAGTTATTGGTATGATTTAAAAAGGGTAAGGGTAGGGTATACC
>JALPQI010009537.1:0-39245 GCA_025490895.1 Thaumatotibia leucotreta
TATTCTTGGGTTTGAAGATATTCAGCGTCGTTGCGCCTGTAAAATCCGCTATATGTTTGATTTATGACTTTGAAATAGTAACCTAGCAACTACACGCAAAGGGTAATAATTAAATTAATTAAAATCTACCACGTAGCGGTTTTTGCAGGCGCAACGACTATTATTAGTGTATGTATAAAGTTATGCACTCTTAGTTGGATCGACATCACGATATTGTAAGTTGTTAGTTGCCAGCCATCTTGATAGAATGCCAGGTACTGAGTTATAATAATTATTTAGTGTATAATTTGCCACCAATTCGTTAGATTTTACAATAAAATGAAAAAAATACTTTGAAAAATGTGGTGTGATTATTTAAATATTTTATAAAATCGTTTCTTTCACTATTCCTGTAAGAAGCCTTCCCACGTTTGCTTTGTAGGAAACCACTCAAGAGTCTTTCCTCCTACGCGGATATCGGTTCAAAGACTTGAAAGACTTATGTATACCGCCCACTAGGTACTTCTTAAGTTATCGACACCAACTCATGGCAAGTTGCAGATTCCAATAGTACATCACGATACAAGTACGAAAAAAAATTAATTTCGAAACGAGTGGCGATAAATTAAAACAACACCGAAGGGAGTGTTTTAAATCGACATAAGCTACAAACACTATCACAAATCATCTTTTTGGGATAGAATAACTATCACGGTAACGGAAAAAGATATTATATACTCAATAGATTAAAATTCGATCTATAAAATTACCTAGTATCTATGTACAGTTGTACATATGTTTGTATCGCGAAATTTTGTATCGTATTGTTTCCCGGCGATCATCATAAGATCATCTGTCCATCTCGTGGGTGGACGTCCTTCACTGCAGTTGCCAAACCGTGTTTTCCTCTCCACAAATATCCAAACATTGATATGAAGGGTCCACGGAAAGACCATGTCCAGTCAATTCAAATTACAGAAGGAAAAACCACCTTCATCATCATCATCATCATCTCAGCCATAAGACGTCCACTGCTGAACATAGGCCTCCCCTCTGGACCACCACATGTACCGGTTAGATGCGACCTGCATCCAGCGTGTCCCGGCTACCTTCATAAGGTCGTCTGTCCATCTTGTGGGTGGGACGTCCTACGCTTCGTTTGCCTAGCCGTGGTCTCCACTCGAGCACTTTTCGACCCCATTGACCATCTGCTCTGCGTGCAATGTGCCCTGCACATTGCCAAAAACCACCTTAATTTGAACAGAATAAGGTTGTGAATTTGCCCTGATTTTTTTAGGCACTGGACATGTTTTTTCCGTGGACCCTTCATATGCTTCTGTGTACTCGAAACAGTAGGAACGCGCCCTAACTTCGCCGTCACTGTGACGAACAAACACAGCGTGTGACAACAGCCTTGTTTATTCATGAGCGTGTTAAACGACTTTGATTACACTGTCACGCTTTATGTATTTGCATATTGGATGTCTATCGCAATACTGATGCGCATACCTGGGATAACTCGGGGCATTTATACGAAAGTGATGTAGCAAAATATTTTATCGACTAAATATATATCGATGTTACTGTGAATGACAACATCAAAATGTTATTCGGCATAAATAAATATTAGGTACTTCCTCTTCAATTAAAATAAAAAATAACTTTAAACGGTTAGTTACGCGTTTATTTTAAAATAGTTTTCAAAATATACAATTAATATTAAAATATCTATATTTAAATTGTCGTTTAGATTAAAATGACATCTGCATACTAGTTTTTACTATCTGAAGAGGCCTGATAGCAGATATTTATGACATTGAACCTCTGTAATGTAATCGAGAATGTTCAATAAGCACATCTTTTATTATAATTATATCGACGTCTTTTTAATCGATGTCAAATCCCTATAATTTGCCCCCAGTTATCCCAGGTATGCTGATGCGTTGTATATGTTTGGTTGGCTATCTATGGCACTGGTCTCACCGCGAGCTACTAAGCTATGAACTATGGGCTATAAAGACGAACAAAAGATACGCACTCCCGTGTAAATAAAAGAGACAATGCGATACTCGCCCAGCTATTAGCTGTAACCGTCTGGCGAATATCGCCGTGTCTCTTTTTTTTACACGGGAGTGCGTATCTTTTGTTCGTGTTTATAGGCGATAGTTCGTAGCTTAGTAGCTCGCGGTGAGACCAGTGCCTATATCAACGTCGTTGGTTTTTAGAGAATGCGTTGCGGCTGCCATATTGTCCAGGAGTATATTTGTTAAATGGGTAGATTGTAGAAAAAATGTAGTAGTGCAGGCCTTCAAAACAAAAAACAACGCGTCAGTTGTGTTACGAAAGTTAATCATAAAAACTATGTGATATACTCTGTTCAACAACCTTTAACAGTAGTACAATGAAGCAAATTTAAAATATATATAGACTCTTAGGGTGCGGCTCCACTGAGGCGGAGAGACATTCTTCAAATTCAAAATTCCAAATACTGTGATGCGGTCTCATTGGCCAATTTTGTACATCTCCGCTCCTCTCCGCCTCAGTGGAGCCGCACCCTTAGTGTTGCTCGCTCATAGAAAATTTGAATTTATCGCCCTTTTTCAGTGCTGATAGCTGTTACACAAAACATTAGTAACACAACAACAGTTTGAGGTCCAATCGACAGGTTTTTTTTTTGTTCAGTCATAATTGAGTAGGTATATATAATATAAAAATTATGTACCAACCTGTAAGCATGCAAATTATTTAAAGTAAGTTTATTATTATTAAAAGTAGTCATAAGCCCGTAAAAATGCAGTGCCCTTACAGGATTTGTGGAAAACGTACTATTATTTTTAGCCATATGACCTATTGTAATACCCACAAAAGCAAGGGTTAGCTGGAAGAGATCCCTGTTAGGGATAAGCTCGCCTTTGTACATATTCTTATATTTACTGTTGTTTTGTTTTTACTCTCTGTAAACTTGTTTATGTGCAATAAAGTTATATATACATACATACATACATACAAAGCAATGAACCATATTACATATATTATCGCCTTGTCATTTAATCTTTAATTGAGGCTTCTCCAAAGAATGACTTATAATCTGTATTTAACATTTTACTTTGAACACAGCATGGGGCTTGGTAAAATATATAATATTGAAGTAATTACACTCAAGCTAATAAAACTCATTTTATTCGTTCTCATCAAAATATAGAATCGCGAAAATTTTAATCCCGGCGCAAAGTGCCAACGGCTATTGAATTTGCATATGAATTTCACAGCGAAATTGTATTCCTACTTAATGCTTTGGGAATCAAAATCGACTAAAGCCGATTATTATTTAAGTATATGAATATTTGCAATGTAAAAACATATATATTTATTCCCAATGTAAAAACTTTTTGTGAAACTGAAACTGATACATTGTGCATCAAGGGAGGTAAGTACGGAATTACTAACTATTAATATGAGAATATTAGGTAGGTACTAATCGAGTCTTTTAATGACTCGAGTTAGTATTCCGCATACCGACCGTGATGCATACAATGTTTTTCATCACACTTGTCGACAAAAAAATAAGTTCAAAGACGAAACATTATTAAATAACGTACTGACATTTATATTACTCCCTAGCGAATTTCACTTTCTATTACTCCCGCTATGCATGCAAGCAATGGCACGCGTAGACTGCAAGTGTGATGAAACATTATTTTCCTAACTAGTGCGCAAAAACGAACTTCGCGCGCGGTAATTTCTCTTTTTGACTGGCCTCGCGCGCGTGCAATCCACGTAAGCGGTGTGCCATCTAATAAGACATTCACATACGCTATCACGTGTGGCTTCGCCTTTACCCTGCCACGGCCTTTAGTCTTGCCGCAACGGTGTAACCAGCTTCATTAAATACAATATGCATATTCCTTGATTCTACAATAACCCCCAAATTTAACCTCAAGGAGTCAAAGCGTAGTAATCCGTCTTTTGTTGCAGCCCCGTGAACTGTGCTGAATAATACAATGGCGGTAAACCTCACTGTATAATTTACGGCAAAAGGTAGCGGCGGACTACAAATAAGAGTTCTTTGGCATTCAAATTGTTAGAGTTAATTTTGTGTACGAGAATTTGACTGTGATAATGAGAAAAAGAAGTTTCGTCGAAGCCAATTTTTTGCGAACTTCAAAAAAGGAGGCGTGGTGTGCGTGTTGTTTTGTATACAGGGTGGATTGGAACGACGATTCTTCCCACTACTGACCGAGTATACCAACCATTGCCATGAACATGAACCAAACTCGGCAACTCAAGTGGTCCACTTCCAAGTGGTTTAGGCATCAGTCGCGAAAACTGAGGACGAGAGTTTGAATCCCACCTCCTTCATTGCTCGGTATTTTTTAATTAGTACCCATATTTAATGTGACGAAGGTAGACAACTGAGGTCTCAACCCACCTGATGGAAAGCAGGAACTGAGGCCCATGGACATAGTGAACAACAAATCGCGTATGGGCTGCCTACCCAGAGGGCTTAGATGGATTGCCTCTATTTATGCCAGTAACTACACCGGCTATCTTACCCCCAAACCGGAGCACAGTACTAACTATTTAGTGGCAGGTCAACGGGTAAGACGGTGGTAGCTATCCGGGAGGACCCTGCACAAGGTCCTACCACCAGGAATCTAATATAAAAATTTATAAACATATTTAGTAGTGTTGCTACACGTACTTCAAAAACAACTTAAATATAAAATAATAAAACAACTAGTGTTCTTCCACAAAACTAGTAACGTTATTGTAGATTCGTCTGTCCCCTTCCTGAATTCACCGTTTCATATCTTTTGCGTTATAAATTAAACGTGGTGAAATAAATGGAATCAATTACGTGTCTTATCCGATTGTCGTTTAAAGTGATGTATGGTTGGAGAACCCTTTAATGGGTATTTTATTGCCCTCATCTTTTTCAATTGGTATTTGTGTAAAGACCAAGCCAGACCGGGTGCGTGTTCAGCACGTTCGCGTGCGCGAGTGCGTGGCGTGCGCGTTGTAGCGTATGTAAATGTCATATGAGATGACACACCGCTTGCGTGCGCGTCACGCGGAAGCGGTGTGTCATCTGCTATGACATTTCCAACGCTCCAACGTGCACTTGCTGCACATGCATCCGGTGTGACTCAGCTTTTATACAGGATGCAAGTTAAAGAAGGGTAAGTACAGTACTTTAAATAGTATTATGTACTACCAGTTCCCAAACTTGAACTACTTTCCAATAAAATCGTCCAATTATTTTTAACCGACTTCAAAAAAAGGAGTTCTCAATCGACTGTTTTTTTTTCTTTTTTGTTGTATGAATGTTACCCGATATCTCCCAGAACCGTGAACTAGTTTTTTAGGGTTCCGTAGCCAAAATGGCAAAATGGAACCCTTATAGATTCGTCATGTCCGTCTGTCACAGCCGATTTACTCAGAAACTATAAATGCTACAGTAACGAAATTTGGTAAGAATGTTGTTGTATTAACCGCTACAGAATTATGATACTAAATTGTAAAAAAAATAATTGGGGTTGGGGCCCTCCATACATGTAACAGAGGGATAGAATTTTTTTTTATATGTATACAAGCGTGTGGAATATCAATAGAAAGGTCTTTGAAAATGATATAATCGTTTATACATCACACTTTAATTTAAGCGAATCATTTTCGAGATATCAGCTCTCAAAGTCTGAAAAATGTGCCCCCCCCCCCCCCTCTATTTCTTAAACTACGTGGTATAAAATTCTAAAAACAAATCATGTTATGTACCTATATTAATAAACTATATCGACGATTTTTGGTTTAACTAAATTATCTCTTATAGTTAAGATAGATTGATTTAACAGTATTTTTTTAACGATAAATTGATAATGATACGGAACCCTTCGCGCGCAAGTCCGACTCGCACTTTGCCGGTTTTTTTTCTGTGATCTATCGTGTATAATCCTGAGATGGTCTTGTTGGTACCAAGTTGGGGTCTGATGATGGGGTCTTGGAGAAATCGAGGGATCTCTTCAAATTTTATAGGTACATGTATGGCGCTTTTGGTAATTTTCATTCATTTACATGAATTGGCATTCAGAAAGTAGGATTTTATGATAGGAAACTAATGATGGAAACCACAGATGATAGGATCTTGGAGAGATCGGTTGAAGTTGGCAGTTTTTTAATTTTTAATTTGGTATTTATCAGCAGCATGCTTAATATTTTCAATGAAAAATTATACCCGACCCGTATTACTTGACCTTGAGGTGAAACTGCATATATTTGATAGCGACTGTATATAAATCATACAAATACAATAAAACTCACATCCTAACCTGGTAATCAAAAACAGATTGTAATATTCGAATAAGCCTGGGGCAGCGTAAAATTACACCGTGGCGCCATTCGCCCCAGTTCCAAATGAAATGTTTCAGCTGTATGAATTATTTTTATTAAAAATTGAAAAAGTTGAGTACTTACCAAAATTTTTTGAATCATAATATGTAGACGTTTGACCACGATCATACCTGCTGGTATGTAAGTGATGATGCAGTCTACGGCGGAGCACGTTTACCTATGAGATACCTATTCACTCTTGCCTTGAAGATATTCAGATGGTTTGTTTATACAGTGTATGTGTTTCATATAGGTGAATCTTTTGTTGACGATAAGTATCAGATCCTGGGAGCCTATTTACATTATTTATTTAGATAATTAGGACGGATAACGTCATTCATAGTGAGCGTTCATAGTAATTGAGCTGAAAATGTATCGCTTCCACATTAATTTAACGCACCTAAATGTCACACTTCAGCAGCATATAGAAAGAAAGAAAATTTACTTTATTAGCACAATACAACTTATAATAACTATAAATAACAGCATATATAATAACAGATTGTGCTAAATGGGCTGCACTCAGCTTTGGTGTCGCGAAATGAGCCACAGTACACATTTCGCGACGCTGATTTTCAGCATCAGATTTATTGCAGCTCAGTTAGATTAAAAAATCATCACACTTAATTTATTAACACTACCTAATAGATACAAGCACAAAAATGGCATTGGATTAGCCATATTCTCAAGAAGCCTAAAAACTACATGCCCAAAATGGCCCTGAACTAGAAGATGCCCGGCAAGCGGAAGTGTGGTCGCCCTAAATTCACTTGGCACGATCCGTGGAGCAAGAGATGGGTATGTTGGGCATGGGGTGGGATGAGGTAAACCAAACTGCCCCGCTATGCTATTCTCTTATTCACACATTCGACGCTGCGTTCGTCAACGAGCTCGACATCGAGACAGCCTTATCTAAAATCCTAGTTGTTTCATTTGACATTAGGAATCGAGGCTGAAAGCGAGGTTGTGGGCGAGTTCGTCACTGTCTTTCGTTAGAGAATACGAAGTTCGTACATTAAACGTCAAACTCTCGACGTAGTGTAGTTTCAGCTCACGCCGCATTCGTGGCCGAGCACTAGTGTCGTTTATAGTACATTAGTGAATACCATTTTTAGGCTCGACGCTGCCGCAGCGCTGGCACAGCGCTGACAGCAAGGCGGTTTCCTTAGTGAATAACACTGCAGGACCGAAGCCAGTGGAAGAAAATGATTCGAGCCCTACACCCCAATAGAGGGTAACAGGATGGAAAGAAGACCTAATAAAAAATAAAATGATCTCATAGGATAAAAACTGTATACATTTTATTATTCTCTCGTATGAAATACACAGGCCGTATTTGCTTTCAGCTAGAAATGGCACTGGCGTATTTACGAGTAGCATTACAAAGAGTATTATTTTAACATGAATAGGCTAATTGTAACCAGCTAAAATATAATTGTGGTATATCAAGTGATTACACTTTATTTTACAAATGAAAGTGTGTGCCTTACCTATATGCCCAAACTATACCTTTCTTAAAGTAATTTACGCTAAATTAATAGAAAAACAAGATTAACTATTTTTGTAATACAGTGTGTTACCATGACCCAGGCTTTTACGAAAATGGGTAATAATACGCATTACTGGCAATCGTTTTCAAGTATTAAGAGTTGACAAATATTTAAATTAATTGTGTAATTATTTTTATTTCGTTCGAACGATCAATGTAACGCGTGTACTGCTTAGTTGTCAAACGTTGTGAGTGGCTGCGATCTGTTATTGTCAAGTGCCAATTAACGATTTATTTTGAAGTACCTACATTGCTTCTCAATTAACTTTTCTTAGAAAGTTAATTACTTTTAAAATTAGGATTTTTATACACATAATGCACATGGTTTGGCTAAGAATCTGCATCTCAATCCTCGGTTCAAATAAAAGCCTGCATCATGTTAACACACTGTATATAAATACACGTGTCCCCGGGATGCGAACCTAGTACCCCCAGCATCGCAGGAAAGGTCACGACCAACTAAACGGAGGTCGTCAAAATTTCCCTACATTTTATTGTGGCATGAATATTTGCTTACAACGAGAGCTTCCATTGTCAAGATAATCTAACACATTTCTAAAAATTGCCATATTTATAATGGCTGATTAATCATTAGGAAATAAATAAATATAAAATATTCTAAAAAATAAACTTATTCCCAGAGAAAAACCAACGGAAACTTATCTAAATCGTGGGTATCTACTAAACTAAGCGACGATATGTAGGTACATATATGCCTAGGTACTGAAATAAATAACCTAACAACCTTAACTGAAAAACAATTATTTATAATCAACACACAAATACGAGTAGGTACATTTACTCGTATTTGTGTGTTGATTATAAATAATTATTTTTGAAACCGTTACTGGGGTTTGAACCCGGAACAGCCAACTCTGCAGAAAGAATCACTACCAACTAAGCTACAGTCAAAATTTCACTACATTTTACTGTGGCATATTTAAATATTGAGTTACAACGAGACCCTCCATTGTCCCGCCATAACCCGTCCGCGCGGCCTTAACCGGAAAAGCCATTTTTACAGCATCCGTGATAAATGAATATTGAAATTGTGTAGCTGTCGCTCATGCCTGATTGTTGGGGACTAATAGACTGATAGGATCGAGTTGTTACTCGTTATTATTACTATAAACGAAATAATATCATCACCATGCAGGAGAAGGCACTCTTACACATATACTATCTAAAAATTGCCGTAATAAATATAGGTAAGCTGATTTAGTGAAAAATTTATCTTGAGAGTGAAATAAAACAATTTAAACGGATTATATCGTGTATATTATTGAAATTTAACTACATCCTTACATGTATTTCAAACACTTTACAGCAAGTTTTCGAAAGTTCGAGATGTAGTTACTTAAATTTGATTAATAGGTACTTGCGATATAATCCGTTTAAATAGTTTTATTTCTTGAGTAACCATCGCCGTAATCAAAGTAGGTATAATAATTTATATCATATACTTACGAGAAGACTACCCACCTCTTTCTAATTAGTGCTGATCAAAAGAGATGCTATCGCGCACGTATTACATCTTGACACATATACGAGTCTCCCTCTGCCAATCCGGTAATAAAACACAAAGAGGAACCTCGGGTCAAGTCATAATCTAAATTAGTAAGGTCCTAAGCCTTTATCGGGCTATGAGGTTGTCTTGGGTACATTGTTTAATGTGTTGTGTAATGAAACTCTCTTGAGTCCCAAGTTTCTAGTGCCCTTACTACTAGAAACACGATAGTTAACAGTCTAATTATTAGGATGTGCACCCGGTTCTTGCCATACATATTCAGAACCGGGGGCATACCTTACTAATTAACTAATTATAGAGTAAAAATTGTGTTCTACAGCGGGTCAATCACTAAATAGCTACGAGTATACTTTTTAAGGTTCCGTGGTAACTTAGGAACCGTTGTAGTTTTGCCATGTCCGTCCGTCTATCTGTCAGTCTGTCCGCAGCATAACTCAATTTATTTATTTATCGTATGGCATTACATGCGTGTCACTGCAAGATATACACATATGAACAATTTACATTAAATTAAATTTTAAAGCTAGAGTTTTTAAGGTAATCAGCATGCTTAGCCAAGTTGCCAATGGCTAACGCTTAGTAGCGTATCGTAGTTTTCCCTCTCTGTCACTCTTTCATATTAGCGCGACAAAGACAGTTAGCTGCCTTTCGTATACGATTGACGATTAAGCGTTCGACGCTCCGCTCCGCGTCGTTACAATATGAGTGAAAATCGTGAAAAAAACAGTGTATTGTCGAAGCAGTTTACCATCCTTCCGTAGTAAAATCGCTCATAGTAGGGGCCATTTGACCGCGTCACTGCATCTGCCGGCTCGCCCTACTTTCCCCTAGGCCTTTCTTCTGCCTCTTCGAAAACAATACAAGTGGCGCCCTCTGGCTGTTCATTTTGACGAGTTTATTATGCCTATTTTAAGTTTGAAAAGTCATTGTTCTGTGAACGGAGCGACAGGCTGTTAATGGCTGTTATTTTTGGCTGTTTGTCTTTATTTTACTGTTGAAAAAGATTTCCTTTTGGTTTGGTTTGTGTTTCAAAACATATTGTAAACTTCAGCGTAAACAAAAGATTTTTTTTATATAATGATTTATTCAAAAGTAAACTCATAAACTGCGAAACCTGTACAGCATTCAAAACGTCGGGATGTTATTAAATTAATTGATGTACGCGGATAATCTGTAACAATAGTTTTACTTAATTTTTCTATAAAGAATGGTTATTGACACTGCAAACCCTAAGTCGACTCTTACGACACCCGCGGGAAGAGTTGGGGTGGTGACAAATGTATTCACGTGTGGTGACGGCAGATTTATTACAAAAAAGGAAGAACTAATTTTAATTCCTGTTTGTTTCCAGTCGTCAATCAAGTCAATTTCATATTTTTAACTCAAAGCTTCGCCATGTCCTCAAAAGTCTCAAAATCAATAAACAGACAAAATGGACATAAGTGTCTTCAAACACTAACCGTATCAAAGCGTTGTGTTGTACGGCACAACTGCAAGACAAACACACTGGCGAAATAGTTGCTCTCCTGTTTGCAAGCCGAAGAGTCAACAGTTGCTCGCATCGCCAATGCACAAAGGATTGCTTGTGTACTAAATGCAATGGTTTTGTATTGAGAGTATGGAGACATTATTTTGAGCTAAAATCTGGATCAAAGGACTATCATCATCAGCTTATATTAGACCACTGCACTGCTGGACAATGGCTTCTCCTTAGCCTAAGCACTTGGACGCATTAGGGGGTAAATGGCCACAATCGCCACGCTGGGCAAGCGTGTTGGTAAGGGTTGAAAGTTGGGTTGTGCCCAGTATGATGATGCTGCTGCCCATAAATGCCGATAAATAAATAGTCAGTGACACTTCCATCCTTTAGCCGACTCTTACGACACTCACGGGAAGAGTTGGGGTGGTGACAAATGTATTCTTACTATGAGTATAACCTAATAATGTAGGTATACTTAAATGACTACACTGAAATTAACAAATATTAGTAGAAAATGAAGATCTATCGGCGCGCTTAAAAGAGGTTTCGGTTACGGTCGGCTCTACTAATATGTACCTATACTATTTTGATCCTCATGCCTCTTACATACGTTCCAAAATGTATACATATTATTAGACTTACTGTATTATATCATCGTGCACCCATTGCTGTGATAGGAATTTCCTTTGTGGCGGAAATCTCGTCTCCAAGCCAAAGCAAGATCTAATAATTTACGCCTCGGAAAATAATTCGTAAAACCACCTGTAATTCATGGCCGTAAAAACAATGTTCTATCAGAAGTCTTGATACGTGATTTACAAAATGAAGCGCATTTTAGTTATGTCTATGAATAGGTCTTCTGAGGGCTTTTCGAGAGTTTCAGAAGGGTGTTTAAAATTTTATGAAATTTGATTACATACAGGGTGTAAATCTAATACGGGCGAAGCTCTTAAGGGGTGTTAGTTTACGACATAATAAGTACATTCAAATAACTTTTACTTAAAATCAGAGCAACAAAATTTTCCATACAAAATAATTCGGCGCGCAATGTAAAGCAACATACGCAAGTTAAACACTCGTTGACAGCTAATTTCAAAAGCAGATGACATAACTGCCAAATCAACAATAACAAATGTTCGTACCTACATTGCTGCTCCGATAATCTTAAAAAAATTCTGTGGGGTCTAAATTAAGAGTAACTTTTAAAAAACCTTGTAATCCATGATTACACTAATGAATCCCATGCCTGGTTTAATTGATCGCCCGTATTAGATTTACATACTGTATAATAGTATGAGTTCTTAATAGTACCTATAAATTACTAAATAGTAAATACTTACGTACTACTACGACTTATGAAATTTGAACCAATTTCCAAAAAATGTTTTTTGGAAATTGGTTTTAGTTTAGTTATACTTTTTAAATAAAATTTTGTATTTGTAGTTTGTATAAATATCAATAAATATTAGTTTCAAGTCCTTAGCAGACTCTTAAATACAAAAATGTTTTTGGAAATTGATTTGCCGCAACCTCAATGGCAACGGAAGTGCACTTCTCTTCAAAAATTGGCCACCCTGTCCCCGGTGTGAAGTATAAAATGAAGCGCATTTTAACTTTACCCTGTTATCTACATACCGGTGTATGTATAAAGAAACGAGTGTGACTTGTTCTAACAAGTCCACATTCCCGAATCTCCCTGGCTTACTTTTGCGGGGAAATTGGGGCACCGACATCGACATAAACCAGTTCGGCAAAGCAGTTCGCGCCGGATTTCTTACGAAAATACGTGACACCCCTTCGCTGGGCGAACAAATAATGTGACTACTTAAACGTTGCTTACGTAGTTTACAGCCAGTAGATTTTTCAACCGACTTCAAAGCTTCAGTTCATTCTTGGAGGTAGGCAACTATAGTAAAAAGTTTCCTAGGTTTCCGTTGTGACATGGTTGGACATTAAGAGTCGTAGGTCACCCGTATTGGAAGCGAGGACCTATGTCTTAAACCCAGAATAAAAAAAAAATAAAAAAAACCGACTTCAAAAAAAGGAGGCCAAAGTTAAATGATTCTTTATTCACATTGGAATAGCAACAAACTATTTTGAATGGTTTAAGTATTAAAACTATTTCCCGTTCTAAACCTACACCACTGACCCCGAGAAGAACCGGTAAGAAACTTGGCAGGACTTGTTTTTTCAAACAATCATGGTATATCTTACAACTACGAGTAACATGCATTAAAAGAAAATTAAAACATAAAATTGATTTAAAAAAATTGAAATATATTAATGATAACAAGAGATGTAAAGTCTCTAAAAAGTCAGAACATTTATATGGAGTTTCTCATTTCGACTGTTATTTTATGCATCAACCTCAGACCTTCAGACTGAACTGAACGGATTTTGATAATCCTTTTTATTTGAAAGCTGATTACCGATTGGTCCCATTTTAATTTTTCCAGATTTGATATTGGCATCCATGACAAAACAATAAATCTCAAATTTGCATTAACCATGTTCCTGATTAATGTGATGTTGATAATTCTTGACATTGATTTCGGAAACAATAAACATAATGACATAAAATGTTCAAGCCTCTTTAAAGCCTTTCGTTGGAAATAGTTTTTTTAAGAAAACTCTTTTAGAATTATATTATATAGAAATTAGTCCAAAATAAGTAAAGTTGGGCGGAAGTTGGTGGTAAGTATCGTGGTCCTCTTTATGTGGCATATCTTCCTTCCGGCTTTCTATTTTTTTACATCCTTTGGACTACCCGTTCATAAAATAGAAATATTTTAGACTTTTAATCAGCAATTATTTCTGAAAATATTCGACTTGTATTTTTTGTTTATAGTTATTTTTTAAAAGGGTTTACTTTTTTATAAATTTGTCTACGGCATTTTATCCTAAAAAGGGAAAATTATGCGTATGTAGAACGTATTTTCCTCACTCGGTTTAAGCATCGCCATAGAAAAAGGAAAGAATTGGGGTTACAAAATAAACAGGTAAACAGCTATTGAGGAAATTCGAAGAATTCCGTCACCCCTTCGGTTTTGTTATTGTATTTATTATTATTTAAAACATGATTATTTACGGAAACGTTTACGGTATGTCATTGTGTAAATGGGTTTTCCTAATGAAGAAATATACACATGGACTTAAAAGGATCCTGCGACGAAAATAACCGCAGTGTGGTTGAAATTGACGTCTTGTTGATAAATATATTTATTTCTTGGTGCACAAGCCTGAATTCTCTTAATATTAACATAATTTTTCATCACACTTGCTATTTAAGCGCGCCATTGCTTGCGTGCGTAGCAGGAGTAATAGAAATGACAGTACGTTAATTAATAATATTATGTCTTAAAACTTATTTTTTTGTCGGCAAGTGTGATGAAAAACATTGTATGCATCACGGTCGGTAAGTGGAATACTAACTCGCGTCATACTAACACTCCCGTTAGTACTTCCGTACGTATTTTATTTTGACCCACATCCCAGTTTCCGATTAAAATGAAATTTTGCACAGGCTCTGAGTTCTGATCTGATGACGATACATGACTATCTAAGAAACTTCATTACAAATCCAATATGGCCACCTCCCTAAGATGGCGGACTAGCTGTTTGAAATCCACTTCCATGATATAGGTATCAAAGAAAAGGGTTTGCTCTCAGGAATACGAAAACAGTATTTTTTTAGTTTTTTACACTATGTAATAATTTTCATAAATATATCATAAGATCTACCCATGACTTGAATTTTTATCTATATCATATCCGTTTATGACTTTTGCATTTACGTATTAAAATAGGTACCTATCAGAGATAGATTATAGATTTAAGCGCTACCAATACTGATTAAACTACTAAGGTTACTGAATATTTTTTGAGGAACGACTCAGTTGTTTTCTTAAATATTTTGTGAGTTGTATTTTTTAAGTAGACTTCCCGTCTTTTACTATATATCTTAATAAAAGAGGGACGGATAGTCGTATATCGCCGCAAGATACTGTCGCTTTAATCACGTGCCACCTCCGCCGAATTGTTCCTCCATTAAGACCAGGTACCAGTGATGAAATTTCATAACTAGAACTCGATTCCTGCCTTCCGTTAGCTAATTTAGTATCTTTTCCTTGACAAATCGAAGAAAAATCAGGCCAAATCAACACAGGTTTCCAAAAAAACCATTACAACGCTCTACCACTCATAGGTACCGAACCTGTGTCCAAAAAAATCAGAGATATTTCAGAGCACACGTTATTTGACTCCTGCGGCTCCTTTTTATATAAAGAAACGTAATATTTACGTATTTATTTTATTCTAAACGGCCACATCTACAAATATGGCACTTTTGCTTATACAGGGTGTTTGGGATAACGATGTAGGAATTTCTGGAGGTGGTAAAGGAGACTAATTGGAAGAGTACGAACCCTATTTACCTTTGTCCAATATGTGACAGTTTTTTTTTAATCACGTTTTTCAAAATGTTTAGTTTTATATCAAAAATTTACTTAAAAAGTTAAATTTAAAACAAAAAATGCAATAAATACTTAGCATTGGTTTTTTTTATAATTAACATAAGAATTAGTTGAGTAATAAATAAAAAAAAAATTGAACTCCCACTTGCCACACACAACATTTTTTTAATATTTTTTCTAGTTCATCATTACTGATTTCTAACAGTAAATTAAACTTTATCGGCCTGTGAAAAAAAAAGTAGTCGGGATATGAGTCTTCCTAATCGTGTAAAAACATGCTTGATTTTCTAGGTTTTGATTACAAAAAAAAGTACAACAAAATAGCAATTAGTTTAAAAGTTATCGTCGATCAATTGTTGAACGTCGTCACCAAACAAAATAAGTTTCTTGTAGTTAGTAGGCAAGTGTGAGTTCAATTTTTTTTTATTTAAAAAAAAACTGTCACATATTGGACTAAGGTAAATAGGGTTCAAACTCTTCCAATTAGTCTCCTTTACCACCTCCAGAAATTCCTCCATCGTTATCCCAAACACCCTGTATATTTCTTAACGAAGAAAAATCAGGCCAAATCAACACAGGTTTCCCAAAAAACCATTACAACGCTCCGCCACAGATAGGTACCGAAACTGTGTCCAAAAAAATCAGATATATTTTACAGCACACAGGTTATTTGACCTTGAGATTTCCACGTGAACGGCGGCATCAGACGGGCGCCATTCGGCATAATTTCCCCAGGCGAGAGGAACGGTGCGATTGCCTTCGTTCCAGAGTTGCGGACGGGTAACACGGAATCTGGTATAGGCTGTATTACAAATGTTATTTTGAAATAAAACTGTGGAAGGTGATATTGCATGACACATATTATTCACATCCCGACGTCTTTATTGTTTAGTTATCAGAAGAATATTTGGAACCCTGAACTGGAAGTGACGATATTTTTTACCTCGTGCAACATTTTGGGAATGTATCTCTATTCCTTGGCCAGACCCAGAGGCATGTCAAACTTTAAAGAATGATACTCACAACCTTAGGTCTACGGTGTATTTGACATCATCTTTTATGAGAGGCCACATTCACAGTCCAGATAGCAAGGTTCACAATAACATTTAAAGAACATAGTATGGTGATCCTTACAAGAATAGGATACTGAATCTGTGTCTTTGAAATATAACTGTGGCGAGAAATACAACTGTGAGGTGATATACACATTTTATGCACAATGCACATCCCGATGTCTTGCTTGTTGTTTTATCAAAAAAACTACTGGAACCCAAGCTGGTGATTGAATCAAGCTCTTCCGCTGTGTTACGCTTTGATATTTTTGATGGCCGTAGCCATTACGCTACGGCTGCAATTTTGACGCGTGAACAAAATTGTAAGGCACTATCACGCGATTTCGCGTGCTCGGCCACAGGGTAATGGACTGCATCACTCGACGTCGCGTGGTGTGGCAATGAACGTGTTAACCATCGTTAATATAAAACAGAATACGTTTCTCTTGTATGACAGCCGGTATCCGGTCTCCAAGAAACCCTGAGATTTCCCCACTTAACCACGTCGCGCGAGTGTATCGATTCAGCCTATCTTTCCATTCACGAACCCTTCTGCAATCGTCGGCTGACTAGCGTAGCTTATCTCTTCTTCCAATTTTAAATCTCTATATTGTGAAATGATGTTTCGTGGTCACAGCATCAGAATACATTTGTCACCAAATCTTCCCGTACAAGCAAAAAACAGAAAATTTAAAGTTATTTGGCTCTGAAAAATTAAGCTCAACTCATGGTACTTAGTGTGCACATTTAGATTTCACACATTCAGGACTAAATGCAAATAATTAAACGATCTTCAACCTACTGGGGATTCATTCTTGAAAACAATGTTATTGTCTTGTCGTATAAGTAAAGTCATTATCAATGGGGATAAAATACCAAAAATCAGAGGTCTGACTTGAGGTAGAGCTCTGTCAACAATTTCATTACAGTTTGTCTCATTTTTATGTAGTCGGCAACAAAGGCTCATTTTGTACATATGATAAATAGTACATTACTGCAGCCGCCGGGAAATAGGGGGTTGCAGGCTGAGTATTATAGACGGCCGACCGTTAGGGAGGCCGGCTAGTTACGAAGCCTGCAAGCCCCTTTCACGGCTAGGCATGTATAGTGCTTTTCTCAAACTGAAATAAATAAATACACCATTCAAATAATAAATGTTTAATATGGTATAATTTAAACACAGTGCTGCCAAGTCTTGTATTTTCATATTTTCAGCCTTAAACATACTGCCAATTTTAGGTACCTATGCTTAACTACATTTTCACTCCATTTATAACATGAGTTAAACTTATAATAATATATGTTAAGAATAGTTACAATCTCACTTTAAGTATTTTAGTAATACATTTTCTGAAAAACCATGGGCATTTTTTTCAGTCTTCCAACTTAAGAAACTTTCATAAGTTTTCATGTATCTTTCTTTTGATTTTGGCGGCAACAAGTTATTTATAGCTAACTGAGCCTCCGCCCTTAATTCTGGCGGTGTACAGATTGTTTCTTCATTGCTGCTATCATCGGAACTCATATTTAATCTTATTTTATGAACATCGACAATAAAAAATTAATTCCACTTCAATAAAGGTTTTTTTTAATTACCCTTTAATCCCGCCAAAATGTTTTTTTTTTAAGGAAATGATCTATTTTCCGCTTGTGCAGTTTTTGGATAAACCGTATTAGGGCTGTTATACACAACCTAATAATTAGGTATTAATGATAAATAAAAATATAAAGCAAATGATATTGAATGATTTTTTGTTACTGGTGAATTGAGTTTCGTTAATATTTAATAAGTTGAAGTATAAAATTGAAATAAATCTAATCATACAGATTTTTTTGGGATTATCAGTTCGTGTGTAATAGGCATTAACGCGAATATTTTTGGTCCGATAAAGTTCGGACCTATTAAAAAAACAGTTGCTTAACCTGTTTATGAACACAGACGCCATGTTTATTTTCAAATTAAAAATAAAATACTTCTTCAAGGTTCTTCCCGTAATAGGTACTTTATAAAAATAAATATCCTGGGACATCTTACGCAAATTGACCTACATACAGTCCCACGGTAAGCTGGATTAAGGCTTGTAATATACATAGACACCAGTCGACGATATAATAAATACTTAAACACATAGACACTATAGACAACCTCAACCAAGGAACAAATATTTGTGATAAATGAATACATAAATAATGCCCTCGCCGGGATTCTAACCCGGGATCTCCAGCTTCGTAGACAGGGTCACTCTCAAACCAACTAGGCTACGAAAGCTGACAACTAGGATACGGAGGCTGTGAGTTATCAAGTTATCATAAACACCATTTGTGCGCGGTTACCAACATTTGTGAATTGCTATTGCGACACCTCAGTCCGTCACACAGCAGAATTACACGAGATAAATAAAAGGCAAGATAAGTAGTTATAGAGCAGTAATGGAGTAGTTAACGTGAGTGATCGGGTAGGTTAGTGAGTAATAATGTGCGGGGTCAAGGGTGGTAGGCTTTCTTGTATCTGGTTTATTTGTTTAGCGGTTTATGGAAACCTTTTGTCAGGATTATTGTGTGATGTTTTCTCAATATTGTCTGTTGTTTATTGATTTATACTTTCACAATTATCAATCGTATTTTAAACATGTATTATGACGCCATTGGATGTTGTGAATGTTGTGTGTATGCCTAGTGACAACCGTAGTCTAGGAGTGAATAATTAAGACCAAGAAATAAAGAAAGTTTCATAAATTATCGAAAAAAAACATTTCATTTTTCCGACATTTATATCGCTTGGAGTGTTGATGCGCCGAAATACTAAGTTATAAGGTATCCTAAAATGTAATTTTAAGATTGAAATTCCAAACATCCACTAACCAGAACATTATTAGCCTATAACAGCTGCAGTATATAAAGTAGTGTCATCCTCGCAAAGCCTCAGAGTCCCTTCGTAAATTACCGCGGCAATTTCCCGAGACCCTTACCACGGGTTCTGAGTGGCAGTACGATGATCGCCAATGACCTATCTACGAAGCTGCGCAAATAATCTTCTTTGGCGTTTCACTCTTGACAGAGTGGTCGTGGCCGCCACGTAGGTTGTGTTGCCCGATGTACTATGCGACGCCATTCCGTGCGAACTGCCGCGCTTCTAGTGCATTTATGCAGTGGAGCATCCACGGTGGCCTTCACTCCGTCTGTCCACCTCATCGGTGAACGTCCTCGTCGGGTGCCCTCAACTCGTCCCTGCACCACCAGACGCTCGACAGATTCGCTACCGCGCCGCGTTACGTGTCCAAAGAAAGTAAGAATGCGAGCTTGGACTTTGCTTGATAACCTCTGCTCGATGCCTAGCTCTCGAAGAATAGACTCGTTAGTTCTGAATTCCGTCCAGGATATACCGAGCATTCTCCTCCAGCACCACATCTCAAGGGCATCAATTCGCTTCTTCTCACTTACTCGTAGGGTCCATGTCTCAGAAGCGTAAAGAAATATGGGAAATATGAGAGCCTGGACTAATTTGGTTTAAGAGCCTGGACTAATTTGGTTTCAAATAATGCATTTTTTTAATGGAGTGCTATTGTGTGTCCTGCTGCTGAGCGAAGGCCTCTCGCTTTTTCAGTTCGTCCTGTTATTGGCAAGTTTCCGCCATTTCCTTTTCGGTCTGCCTCTGCTCCGTTGGCCATCATGTGAGATCCACTCAGTGAATGATTTGGCCTATCTTTCCGGGTACTAATATGAAATATTTTTTCAAAATATTTATACGTAGAATCTCATTTGAAATAAGGTGGATTTGACATTTCCCTGAATTTATTAATGAATGTAAAAACGTTAAAATTGTCGTTAGATTGGTTTGTAAAGCTAAAAATGTAAACGTTGTAACGTTACACGTAAACACCTAAAATGTATAAATTGCTATTTTTATATCTATGAAGTTCCATATTTCTTGTATTGGGTGAAAAATTTCCAATACAATCTGATATTAAAAACGGTTCCACTTGTGTAAATGAAGGGTCCACGGAAAGAACCCATATGTCTAGTTAATTCAAATTACTGAAGGAAAATCACCTGACTTTTAACAGAATAAGGTGTAAATTTGCCCTGATTTTCTTAAGCACTAGACATGTTTTTTCCGCGGATCCTTCAAATATATAAAGAATATATCTGTACATGTTTCCAGCATTTTCAATGAAAAATTCAACCTGACCCGTATTCATTGCGCGTGAGTTTATGATACGACAATGAATTTAACTGTAGATTGTATGTATCAAATTGAACGACATTTGTTCAACGACTTAAACGACACGAACTAAATAGTATAATTTTCAATCATTAATACATTTTGGAACGTATATCAAATGCAAAAAGGATGAAAATCGTATACATATTATTAGAGCCGACTGTACATGATCAATATTCTAACTGCCATAGCTTGTTTCCGTACTAGTTAAGGCTTGATTTCACTAAAAACTTTTAACGTTAAAAACTCCACAATAATTTGACACTAGTATATCAGAGTAAGCATATATATTATTCGATTAAAAGTTTGGTGAAATCGAGCCTAAACAAGATACGAGTTTGAATAAACTCATACAGGATGGTGAAGTACGACAGAGAGGAATGACACAATGGGATAAAATTTAATAAATTAATAAGTTTTGAATTTGAATTAATTGTTTGATCATTGATTATTTTTTCATTTGTCATCAGGTAAGAATGGACAACAGCTTTGAAACATACCAGTGTTCTGCCGAAGCCAACACTGGTGATGAAGGATCTTAGTGAGGTAAGTACATTTAAGTTTCAAAACCAAAATAATATTTTTAATGTACAACTACATACACAACTTGTTCCACTATTTCAGAAACTTTTTTCTAGACATGGCAACTTAGGACCATCACCCTCCGTTATAATATGAGTATTATACAAAGTGACCAAAAATTATGTGCATTCCCACTGTCAGTGAAGTTTCAAGAAACATAATAACTTAAGCCCCTTAGAGATTTTGTTTAATATGTTCAAGTTTCAGAAATAGTAGGACTTTAGCAACTAGGTTAGTTAAAAAAAATATTGGCCTTTCTGAAACTCTCAAAAACCTCCTAGGGAAATCTATTCTCAGTTCCAAAAACTTACAGGTTTCAAAAACTGCACTTAAATGCACTTATTTTGTTGGCCACATATACATTTATACATTATACATACATCCATTATATACACGTTAACGGAAGCCTGTTACATTTACGAGAGCTGTTATATCGATCATAAAATCCATCGGCTATGGCATGTTCGAAGAATTCATTTCCGTGTTTTATGGCTTTTACGATTTTATTACTGTTCGGAGGCAGTATAGCCATATTTCTTAATTCTTTTGGAAAACGTCTATAAAAGTTCTGGACAAGATAGTAGAAAACTATGCCACTAGAACATATTGATTGCTTTATTCCTAAACCGTTTACAAGAACAAACACTAGAAAGGTGTATTCGAAGGGTACAACAAAAATAGGGCTTAAGAGACTCAAAGCCTGTGTGATAGTCAAAATTGTGACTAGCGTTGAAAATTTCCCTTTCCGTTTCACTTTCATTTTCAACTCTAAACCAATTTTAATTAACTCTAATTTTCACTTACGAAATTCGAACGCGGTGTCATCCAGGAAAAGTCAATCGAAATAGATGGAAGGAGTGACAGTGACAATGAGTTTTTCTTTAAAACCCCCATAAATTAACGAAAGTTCCATGTAAACCTGAAAAAAATGATTTTTTCCTACATTTTGAACGATAATTCGGACTGGTCACTGCAAGTTGATAAAGCGGGACCATCATTAACTATCATAATCCACCTGGGGCCCGTTTCTCGAAAGCTTGTAACTTGTAATACAAGTGGAAGTCTCTTTTTGACACTATTAATTAGATAAGGACTTCCGCTTGTATTACAAGTTACAAGCTTTCGAGAAATAGGCCCCTGGTTGTCAGTTTTTGACAGTTATTATATAGAGCTGACACATCGCGCTTTAAATTAGGTCCTAAACTGAATCGCATTAGTTTAGTAACTAGATTGTGTATCCCCTCCCCCCATATAATGGCCAAGTCCACTCTGACAAGTCTCATCATCATCATTTCAGCCATTTATCGCCCACTGCTGAGAAAACTGAGCATAGGCCTCTCTTCTAGTACGCCACACATCCCGGTCCTGAGCCAATCTAACCCAGATGCTGAAAACTTGGATCTAACGAGCCAACGGACGCTATTTCATCCCAAATTAGGTAGGCCACCAATCCGTTAGGACTTTAGTCCACCTGCCATCACTCTGCCTGGCAACATGTCCTGCCCAGTCCCATTTGAGTTTAGTAACAGTATCTCCTTTCTTGCAACTTGTTGCGACTTCGAATTTCGTCGTTTTTAACTCGGTCTTGTAGTTTGATACCGACAACAGTGTACCAACGAAGAATAAGAAGGTATACAGGGTGATCGTGAGTATACCGACAGACTTTATCAATGCATTTTTATAACAAAAGAAGTAAAAAAAGTGTGAGGTACATTTTAGGATTTTTGGGATAGGTATTTTGAATTTTTTGGTAGGTAATAAATTGTAGGGAAAGATTTTTTTTTTTCAGGGTTTTTATATTTTTTTAGTTGAACATTTTTATGATTTTTTTTCTCATTTTCTCTAACTTTAATCAGTGAGTATGTCGAAATGAAAACTATAAGTGTAAGAATTTTAGTCGTGTAGGCATTTTTCAGTGACATGATAAAAAAAGTTTTTTGAAAAACATGTCATTATCTCTTAAACTAAGCCGAATCCAGAAAAGTTCATGTGACATAATAGCCTCAAAATGTTGTCAGGGACATATTTCAAGTTTGTCGGGTACTCACTATCCGCCCTGTATTTTCCATGGTAACTTAACTAAAAAGAAGTTACTCAACCATTAGGATTTATTTTATAACAAACCATGTAGGACTCGGGTTTATTTCTAATTCTCTTCGGAGCAAGCCATAAATTCCCGCTGTACAGTTTATTTGTATTGCTGCTTTAAATCAAAAGATTACTACGTTTTCTTGATTCAACAAAACCCATTCGGTTCACATCGCTAGCCGACCGCACCGGTACATCCTATAAATATATACACATTTTAGAACATATTATGTCCTAAGCAGAAGATACAAAATCGTGAATAAATGGTATTTCCGTGGTCGGGATGGTCGTGATCCCAACTGTCGAAAACGTGAAGATGGTCTTTCTGAACAAGGTTTCCCATGGAGCAAATATGAATATCGCACAAAAAGAACTGATTTCATACCGACCAATGCGGAAGTGTTCATAATTTCCAGTCTCGTTTCATAATTATACCAAAATTCTTCTTATTCAAAGTATCGTGTTGCCGGTCATAGATTATAGTGATGTATGCTCTACCAATATGTCGCAGGGAAACCTGGATAGACTCGAACGACTTCTTAATAACTGCATTCGATTTATTTTTGGCCTACGAAAGTATGACCATGTGTCTGCCTATCGTCGGCAGCTTCACTGGCTGCGGATTCGAGAGCGCAGGAGTGTTAAAATTTTGTGCACACTGTTTTCTATTTTACATGACCCTGCTGCGCCTCATTACTTAAAATCCAATTTCAAATTTGTCACCGCCAGGCCAGGCTGCGAGCTTCGTTCTTCCCGTCAACTAATTCTTAGTGTCCCCTATCATCGCTCAGTCTCATTCTCTAGCTCCTTCACTGTGCAAGCCATCCGACTTTGGAATGCTTTCCTTTTAGATATACGTCAAGCTCAAACTAAATTCACCTTTAAGCGCAAGTTGCGCAAGCATCTCTTTGACAATTCTCAAGATTAATGTTCTGGTACTTTAGAAAATAGCAGGTATATTATTATATTATATTATTATATATTTTGATATTTATAGCTTTATCATCTATATATTGCCTATCTACTCGTATTGATACTATATTATTATTAGCAAGTATTCATATTTTGTTAGTGTATTTATGTATGAACTCTTCACATCCCGCACCATTAATGTTTATCTGTTTGGCCTGTAGGTTGACTGGTAGAGAATGCCTTGTGGCATTAAGTCCGTCTGTTGTATCTGTTTTTTTTTACTGTGCAATAAAGATTAAATAAATAAATTATGTAAACTCATTGGGTAAGAATTAGTATGGAGAAATGTATACATATTAATGAGCTCGAACTTCAATAGTCGTAAAAAACTACGTTTGTTCATATAGGTCCCATGGGAAATATTGTTCAGAAAGACCATCTTAACACGTTTTTCACAGTCGGGATCACGACCCCGGAAACACCCTGTATGTTTCACAATAAAAAACCGAATATTCGAATAACTGAAACTTTCGAGTATTTGCAAACCCTAACTGTGAACAAGTTTCTTTGTCCGAGGCAGGTCACCTCGCGAGTGGCAGGAATGTCGGATAGCGCGGATCACTGCCTCGGTGCGATACCTTTGATATTTATAACTATCGGTGAACGCCCTTGTTGTGTTTCTTTCTAGGACAATAAAATTGATACATAACTCTACTGTAGCTAGTATCACATCATCATCTGCCATTTTAGTCCACTGCTGAAGATAGGCCTCTCCCATTACCATTACACCATAGGACTTAAAGCTATGAACAGGTTCTGAAAAATTAAGTTACATTTAGAGCAAATTTATTTCTGTAAATGAAAAAGATATATTTTTTTTTTAATGTAGGTACAAGGGTTGTTGTTTTCTGGCCATTTTTTCCGCAACTCAAAATCAAACGTGCCTATTTTGCGTGGCCCCAACGCTGGCCCAATACTTGTTGGGGACTTCACATACACCCTTGATTTTCTTCGCAGGTGTGTGTATGCAGGTTTCCTCACGATGTTTTCCTTCACCGTAAAGCACTTGTGAATATCAATAAAGGGTATATATCTATCTAGTTCAACCGTTCCGATTATAGAAGAAAATACGCTGTATACAGGGCGTCCCAAAATTATGGGACATGAAGAAAAAGTACTTTAAATACCTATCATAGATATTTTGTTCAACGAAGACTTTATTTTTAAAAGTTAGTAATTTTACATTCATAGTATACCTATCTAAAAAAAATCTTGTGTCGTCTGGGACTTGAACCAACTAAAATGTGGAAAAAAATCATACCAATTTTTATGATGCTAATCGAAAGAATAACAAATAATAACTTTCAACATAACAATTCTTCTAAGTGACATAGTAAATAAATAAATATCGCGGGACATATTACACAAATCGACCTAGTCCCACGGTAAGCTCAATTAAGGCTTGTGATGTGGGTACCAGGCGACGATATGTATAATAAATAATACATAGACAGCCATGACGAAGGAACATATATTTGTGATAAATAAATACACAGATAATGCCCCCGCTGGGTTAGTATTTTAATGGAAGGAACATCGTCAAATGTCTGAGTCAAATTACAGCAAAATTATTATGTACGTTTATACGTTAGCTGTATATTTATGCATAGATTTTTGAAAGTCTGTGAATACAGAATCACAAACCATAAAAAAATTATATATTCTCTTTGAGCAAAATACCCTACCAACGATATTTAAGATACATTCTCATGTCCCATCGTTTTGGGACGCCCTGTATACTTGAAAAGGAAGACTGACAGGCACCGTATCCCTATCAGTCGGTAACTACTTAGCCGGCAATCCCATACTTCGCGGCCTCCGCAGTAATGTACCGTTAATTCTGAATAGAACCACTTTACGTGCTCTACGCTCCTTGAAATATTATGTGCGCTACGTATGCAGTATGTAGGGACTAATGTACGGTTCTCTAACTTATCGGGCTTAAATTAGTTTTTTACATACTTGTTCATACCATTGTTTTTGTTTTGTTGTTGTTGTTCGTCATTATAGTGGACACAATACTGTGATCGCCAATCCGCTTGCCCGGCGTGGCGATTATGGGCATTTGCCTCCTAATGCGTCTATACGCACAGTTAGTCAATAGGAGAGGCCTACGTCAAGCAGTGAACTATTATAGGCTGATGATGTGTGATGTGATACTTGTTTTAATTTTTTTTTTCAAATTATATAAGTATGTATATCTGACGCAATTTAACGAAAACTCATGTACTAAGTATCATGTAATAAAATGGGTTCGCTAATGTTTAACCAAAACAATGTTAGCAAATATTTATTTTACAACAAACGTTTCACCAATGTAGTAAGTGGCAAAAATGTTATTCCGAAAATGTATCATTTTACAAAAACTCAATTGACAAATTTAATAATCATTAAGCAATTAATACATTAGAACAATGTATAAATTAATAAATAAATCAATTGTATATTTTACATGTCACCTAAAACTACGTTTAACATATTTGTACATACACCGAATACCTATCTCGACCATTTTCGATTTTGGGGAAAAGTTTTCTGGGTTACAATAAAAAAAAATAACCTCGAAGACTAAGGCGGGAGCAAAGCTCCCGCCTCAATCTTCTAACCTAACCTATCCGAGTCGGATCTGCCCCGGAAGGTTTTGTTCGCTCGCTTCGCTCGCTCACTGCAGATTTTGGTCAACATTACGATGAATGTTATGTTAATTTTTTTTCAATTTGATGTCGAATATATCGGCCATTTTTGATTTTGGGGAAAAATTTACTGGGTTGCAACAAAAAAACCCACTTTGCTATACTCCAACCCATTTTAGCAAACATTTTTAGGCTAATGGTAAATTTATTAGTTTACTTTGTTGTTAAATATTCTTTTGCCAAAAATATCTCTTATAAAATGATATTTTATTTGTTAATTATTTGGCTAAGATAATAAATTGTCAAAGATGTTTTTGTAGAAAAAAGGATTTGCCGAAACATAATTTTGCCAGTAGTTGGTTGCCAAGTGTAAATTTGTTAAACAATTTTTGGTCAAACGACAGGATACCATTAAAATGCCCTAGTAACTTTATGTATTCATGTTCAGATATTATTCACAATTTTTCTCAAAATTTTGTCCAATGATTATTTTAATGATAAACGGCTGCCTCCGTAGCCTAGTTGGTAGTGACCCTGCCTACGAAGCTGGAGGTTCCGGGTTCGAATCCCGGCGAGTGCATTATTTGTGTATTTATTAATCACAAATATTTATTTTATTATACACAAAATATATACATATAGATACAAAACTGTTATCGGCTCCCCGCGATACAGGTGTAACCTAGTGCGGGGGCCTCTGGTAACTAAATAAACTATTTTTATTCTATTCTTAGTCTTAATTGTTCCTTGGTCAAGGCTGTCTATGTATTTAAGTATAAAAATGTATCTATATATTATATACATCGTCGCCTGGTACCCACATCACAAGCTTTAATTGAGCTTACCATGGGACTAGGTCGATTTGTGTAAGATGTCCTAAGATATTTATTTATTTATTATGACGGTACTTAGTCGCGTAAACTTACGATAAAGTAATATTATCCTGACATTTCGGGCATGACATCGTAACGGATCGTCATTTAAAATATGAGTAATAATCATGAAAGTTTCAATCAATATACTGTCCAACTATTGTTTAATATTTAAGTAGGTCACACCGAAAATACCCACATTAAATAAAAAATTGTGCAAAAAAGGCATTCATTTCAATCTAATTTATGAGCTAAAATATATGGATCAGCTGATTTCATTTCCGTTTTCAAGGTCACTCTTAATTATTCGGCGTGACCTTGATCCTTAAATATACATTACGCGGAACTCCAAGCCTGTATAACCGGTTAAAATTATTCCGATACCATTTCTGGGCCTAGCCATACCTCGAGAAAACGAAATTGAGATATGTACGGATTGAAACGTCTCGCGGCGGCGCGGCGGCGTTATTCGCGAAACAGGCTTTAGTATAACATTTATAAGTTGACCTTTATAGTGGGTGAAATTGAGGGGAGGGTGGGGTAAGGTTTACACTGGTGGCGAGATGGCGCATGCGTGGAATGCGGGGTACGGGGAAGCTGCGGGGCGCAGCCTCCGGGCCGTAGCTGCACTCCCGTGCCGCGCGCCGCCCGAATCGATCCCGGGCTCCGCCTGACCGCTGCAGGCCCGTGGTCGTGCTTACATAACTGTGAGGTTAGAGTGCTCGTGCTGTGATTGGGTATGACCAGCGTCACGTGACCGTCACCACATTTCACCTTCATGTAGCTTCATGTAGACATATGTCACTTTGAGTTAAACCTTTCAGTTATTAATAGCGGTACGTTATTACTGGTTTGTAGACAGTGAACGACAATGTTGTTGACAATTCATTCTGTTTTATCAGTGGGAAATTGTTGTTATTAATGATTAGTCGTAGATTAAATATAGGTATGTCGTGCTTTTGGCGCGAACGTTCCGTAACAGTAAAGAAAGTCATGCAAAATAGCACGTAATTGTAATATATTATAGTTTGTAATCGGAATCTTTTGCGGCTTATCTAAGTTGCGTTGACACTATTTATATGTTAGATGTAAAATACCGTATAAGCAAAATTTATAAACCATATCTGACTACGAATAATTATTCAAAAATGTCATACTAAGCCATTATTATCACAATCTCAAAGTAACTATATGTAAAATAATATATATTTATTACTCAATTTGATCTTCATGAGGATAGTTAGTTCTGTAACTAGTGATAATTTATCTGGCCTAAGTTTGTAAAACTGGCAAAAATAAATAAGTGGAGGCTAAATTCTCTTATCCATAAACATCCATCAGACCGCCATCAGTGTTATCCTTATCTGTCTAGTTGATATTCGCTTTTGATAGAATGTGACAAAACCAAACATATATGTCTCATATATGTGTAAAGTGTAAGTGTTAACCGGCGGGTTAAAGTTTGATAGAAATGAAGTATTATAGAACTGTATCATCTTAAGGCACAGCCATACAAGAGAAATATTTAAATTTACATCTACTTGAAAGGAGATAAAGTTGATTTTAGTTTTGTTTGGCCAAGAATTTTAACTGTATTAATTGGGCACTGTCCTAGCCACTCACATGCTTTGAAATTTTGGTTGAGCTTTATTCCTATGTAAAATAAGAGTGACAGCTGGTAACCAGAGTTACCAAAAGCAATTGAGTGGTTATGAGGGTTTTACAAATTTATTGCTACAATCATTTACATTTTTACTTAAATGGCCAATCGAGGTCATGGAGCAGATATCATTTCAATAGTACGGCCGGCTCGGCCCAAGTGGCAGAGACAAAAGCTCCGCCGGGCGCGCTCCCCCGCTGAGGCTCGCGACCTGGACCATTTCACTCGCGGACCTATTTTACTCACACGTACCCTTTTCATGTAATGTGTGATAAAAATACGAATATCATATCATGTCATTTAAATTGTGACGTGAACCTAAAATATAACTATTTGTATATGAACGAGAAGTAGGTAGTTTCTTCAAAACGCGCTTATTGAAATAGATTTTTACATGAAATTATAGTTTTACATAGCGTTATTTGGGGCTATTTGGTAACATGAAAATTAAAGGTATTAGACTCAAATGACTGTTCCTGAGCAATTTTTTTTTTTTTCATTTTCATAATTTTAATTTACGGGTAAATTTTGGGTTATTCCTACTCAGAATTACGAGCTTTTTGGATCCCAATGGGGAAAATATATCCCATGGATTATTTTCCTATGCTGTTACCATTTTCCACACGCTTTGTATAGTGGTAACAAAGGAGGGAATCCGGAGAATGTAATAAAAATTGGGACCCTTTTTTATATTCCTATGTCAATATAATTAGCTTAGACATGGAAACACGTATTTTTGTAATACTGCAACGCTAAAAAGAAATCGAGCTGACTACGACGAACTACGACTAATGGGTCAAACGCAAACCCAAGTTCGGAGTCTTTCCGGTGGACAATCTAAAAGTTAAGGCCTATAAAGTTTGATTTTCTTATGAAAACCTTGTCTTCATTAAGACGTCCTTCTTGTTCATTGCGTTGTATGAGAAAAATCATTTCATTACTGCCTGTCCATCCTGTATGTTAAATATCGACCACAGGAAAGAAAAAGTGCGCGTTCGGCTGAACTGTAGAGCCCCTCTTTCCTGTGGCCAATAGTAAGCAACTGGTAGGAGTGTAGTCGTGATTTTTATCATACAATTCAATAGGAAAGGAGTGCCTTTAAATGAAAATAAGGGTTAAATAAGAAAATTACCTCTCAAAGCCCTTAACTTTTAAAATATCCACCGGAACTACTCATAACATGATTTTGAGTTTGACCCAAATAGCCCTGAAGATCTTAAATAGCCCCATCTTACTTCGACACTCTTTTCCTTGAATATACGTTTGGTATGAGCTCATCTATTATGTATTTCCCAAAATATTATATAATCTTAAAAAATATTGTTAGTAGGTATAGAGAAACTGGAATAAGCTTACTTATAATTTCATCTCAGATCCATGGAGACGATTCATCGACGCTCGCAATCAAATCACACAAATTACATACAATTTCCATACATTCATGAGTGTCCTTGGACTACCATGAGCTCGACACTCTTTTAGTCGTCAATACACGAGTAAGGGCTGGGACATATATTTGGCACAGACTATATAATAGGCAAAATACATACCTACATACTTACCAAATCAGCCTATGATAGTCCACTGCTGGACATAGGCCTCTCCTATTAACTTTGTATAGGGATGTGAATTTAGCCTAGGGTTCCAATCGGTTGACTGTATATAAGGTCCTAATTTATTAGATGCAGATATTTTTACAGCTGACAGTACTCGGTCTCTGGAGTATACCTATAAAACCGTCATCAGTCGCGCGCGGTAGGCCTTCGGTCACTGTCGGTCTCGCTAACGCTTAAGTGTGAATAATCTATCAACATGTCCTTACGTGATAGTGAAACATTAAAAAACCTGTTGATTGCAATACTTAAACCTCTGGAACAAAAAGTGATGGAATTATCAGCCAAATTGGATGGAATTAGCAAAGAAATATGTGAATTGAAACCTATTCTCACTACAAAGATAACGGAGAGCTCTTGCGAAAACACCAGTAAGGTTCAGAATAATAGTGCACCGTCGACTCCTGGCAGTGGCGCATCCACACCGTCTAGTCGACCTGCTCCCACACATGCACCCGCGCAGCGAGAACAGCGCGCATCGGCCCTGCGCACGAAAGAGAGACTCGCTGCGCAAGTTAAGCAACCGATGAGATTCAAACGAATAAACCAGCCAATTAAACAAGACCCACCACAAAAACTGACCGCCACGACGAGCAAAAAAATTACGGTTAATGTAGATATGTTACCAAACGAAAATAGCAGCAGAAATAGTCAATCTGACGAGTCAAATGCGACGAAACATGACGAAATAATTAAATGCGATAGTTATAGACCCCCCGAGGAACCGTCTGATACCCAGATGGATAATCAGGGCTGGGAACTACCTCACAGTCGGCACCAACGTCGCCGCAACCCCAAAAGTACGTTTAATCTAAAGGGATGTGCCGAAAATACTGAGATCCGTGGTGTAGAAATCATGAGGTATCTACATGGATGTTTATTCAGCAAAGAATCGACAGCTGAGGGCATAATAAAGCACCTAAAAACTATAAGAGATGACACTAGGTACACAGTTGAACCCATACCTTCAAAGAGAGACACTTATACATCTTTTAAAATAGGCATCCCAGCTGCCGTTTACGATCATTTCCTGGTGGCTTCTGCGTGGCCCCTAAACACCTGTATATCGGAATGGCGGCCCTTTCTCCGTCCTAGGGAGCCTAAGTCTCCCAATAAACTGTAACCAAGACAGACCACCAGTACATGGAACAAGTGACTCCACTAAAACAACTAAAGTAAACGAACTGCGTATCTTACATCAAAACATAAACAGGCTTGAAAATAAAACTTATAGACTTGAAAGTGAACTTCAAATACAAACATGTCCTACTGACATAATCTGCCTTACAGAGCACTGGATGCAGTGTAATGAAATATCTATGATCAACATTAAAAAGGACCTTTTCGAAATCTAATATTTCTAGTTTTATATTAAATCTTGAGTTGTACGACTGGAACAATATATTTGTAAAATATCAATGTCCAAACAATAGAACCTCAGCGGTAATAAATGTTATCAAACACTTTTATGATGTGCATTTTCCTCTTAAAAAGCAATTGATAAAAAGCACTGCTAGCACTTGGGTCAATGACCGTGTGCGCCAGCTGCGACACAATATACGTAGAACTAAAGTTAAATTATCGAAACAACCACATGACAGCCAGTTACGTTCGAGCTTATTTTCACTTGAAATGGCTTTTTGGGCAACACTGCGAGGTGAACGAAAGGAATATGTGAATAACAAAATAGCGAGCTGTGCTGATGGCAATGTGAGTCGTGCTATGTGGAATGTTATTTCCTCTGAGACATGCAAGCGCGGCAATAGCAGAAGCGGGCCTATCAATGTGCTCGTGAGCCGGTCGGCGGGCGACTGCGAGCGATCCCGCGCCGCGGCCGCCGCCAATCAGCTGAACCACTACTACATCCAAGCAAACAACATCGCTATACAGCCTCGCGCTGACGACGCGCTTGCATGCTTAGAACAATACCTAACTGGTACTCCTCCTGCATTCGTTTTTGAACGGTTTACGTTAAGTGACATGATCAGTGCATGCAAAAATGTAAAACGCAAACACTCGAAGGACATTAATGACATGTCAACACATATCTTAGACTATCTCCCACCTGTAGTCATATCATTGCTTCTTTCATTGCTAAACGAGTGTATTGGCGCCGGCATGTACCCGGATATCCTTAAGCTAGTGAAAGTGCAGCCTATTTACAAGGGAAAGGGAGAAATGCATGTATCGAAATTCTACAGACCGATATCGCTGATTCCTGTAGTATCTAAGGTTTTTGAACGTCTATTGAGTGCGAGACTGATGAAGCATTTCACCTCTAATAACCTTCTAAATAGGCAGCAATACGCCTATCAGGCGGGCCGCTCGATAAAGGATGCGGCCCGGGATGTGCACGGCCGGGTCCTAGCGCACCTCGAGAGCGGGCGACAGGTCGCAGCGATATTCTGTGACCTGTCGCGCGCCTTCGAAATGATCGACCACACTCTGCTATTAAAAAAACTTAATCGCTACGGTTTTGACGGATATTTTCTAAACGCGATCGCTTCATTTTTGTCTAACCGACAGCAGAGTACCTCTGTTCTTGGCGAAAAGTCAAACCTTGAGCCCATCGGGGGTTGTTCCGTCCCCCAGGGATCTATAATGGGTAATATCCTTTTTTTAACGTTGGTTAACGACTTAACAACTGCCTCTTCGGAGCCTGAATACATTATGTATGCTGACGATACATGCGTAATAGTTAACGCTAATAACTTTAATAATTTAAAAATAAAGGCAAATCAAGTCATGTATAAGATTGCCCAATGGTTCTTGTATAATGGCATGCAACTGAACATTGATAAAACTAATATTATGCTTTTTCAGATGCGTAAAAGTAGCGTAAGTCAGTTTAACATAACAATAAATAATACTAACCTTCCCCAGGTGGAACAGGTAAAATACCTAGGCTTCACGATGGACTCAGGTTTGACATGGGCGCCCCATATAGATACTCTTTGCGACAAATTAGCTTCTGCCTGTTTTGCCTTATCCAGACTCGCACCCACCTTGACGACTCATAACCTCAGAAGTGCTTACTTTGGGTACTTCCACTCAATCTTAACCCAAGGTGTCGAACTATGGGGTACTTCAGCTGACTGTGATCGTCCGTTTAGACTACAGAAGCGGGCCCTTAGAATAATGTCCGGTAAGCCCTACGACCATCCCGCTCAAGTATTGTTTAAGGAACATAAAATCCTCACCCTTCCTTGTGTTTTTATATTGATGGCATGTAAACACGTGAGGTCTAACTTGCACAAATACACAACGCGCGGTCAATGCCATGGTAGAAATACCCGGGGTGCACACCTGCTACTTGTCCCACACCGCAGACTCGCTAAAGCTCGAAAGTCACTAGCTGTCCTAGGTGTCAAAATCTATAACACCCTGCCTTCTGAAATAATCACCTCGAGGAGTGATCAAATATTTACCTCGAAGCTGAAAAAAATGTTAATTGACCTGTGCTGTTACAGTGTGAATGAATTTATTTTAAGAGATCGTTGATAACAATTATAACCGTTACTGAGTCTTCGACTTATCAATGTTACCAGTACTAATTTAACCTTATGTAAATTGTAATTATTAAAATGACTGAAATCAAAGCAAATTGTAATATAATTATGAAAATGGACATTATACAATATAATTTTAAGTGACGTGTAAAATGTATACAATTTTATCAATAAACAATCTATCTATCTATCTATCTATCTATCTACCGTGAAACATTATAGCTTTTACGATGTTTTTTTGGAGAAAACGGAAAAACAAATTTGCTACGTAAAAACATCCTGTTTATGTGATTATTAAATGAAAACTCATTGAACAGATTCTAGTACCTCTTTTACGTACCACTTAGCTGGAACTGGCCACTTCACGTCGATAAATTAAATACTTGATTGTCAATGTCATGTTATTTTCCGTTGGATAGTGTCGTTTGATGACATGACAGACAGTGTTATTGTGACATGTGATAATGCACATGATGATTTTTTTTTGACGAAATTATAATTATTTTTTTTGTTAGGATAATGAAATCAAAAAAGTTATATGAAAAGATTTCTTAATTTATATTTAAAGTTAATTATTTTAATGTAAAGAATCACATGTTAAAATATCTGCAACTAATAAATTAGGACCTTATATAGGTATGTTAACAAATTTAGAAAAGTAAATAAATTTAATAGGCACGTACCAATGGCAAAATTAAAATTACATACCCGCACATATTTTAAAGACAAACAGGTCTTAATCGCGTAAACTTACGTTTAATTATATCCTGACGTCTGCCTCCGACCACGGGTATAACGTCATGCCCGAAACGTCAGGATATAATTAAACGTAAGTGTACGCGATTAAGACCCGTTTATCTTTAAAATATGAGTGATAATCGTGAAAGTTTAAATCAATATATGTACCCGCATACAGGATAGATACCCCAGATACGAAACTTGCTCCAGGATGACTTATACAGAATATACAGGTTGCAATAAAACTGTACATAATTAAAGGTCAAATTTCCAATTTTTCTATGAACGATCAAAATTACAAACATATATTTTTTTACCCCCTTTTACTACTGCCGAAGATTATTGGACAGAGTGTACCACATAGTTTGTATGACTAACTTTCGTAACACAATTGACGTGATCGTGATATGTGTATTCATTATACCCTTAACTACCGTCGAGTCTCGTATCTTCGCCTAGGATACCTAACTATGCCTAGTGTAAAAAGACTCCGCATTAATTTTAGAATAGGGTGGACCGAAAATAGCTAACTTAAAATTACTATTTAGTAATAGTAATTTTGAAAAACATGTACTTTGCTACGTGAAAATCTGCTCTAAAAATAAGACTGGAATTTCAACTTTTCACAATAGGCGAAGATAGGTATCCTGGGCGAAGACACGAGACTCGATGGTATGTAATTTTTTTTAAATCGACCCTTACACGATTTTTCCTAAGTCACTTATAATCTCGCACACTCCGTATTAATATAAGTTATACTGAATAACTTTTAGTATGGGAGCAACCCCGAAATCGCGAAAAAAAAGTGTTTCATACATAATCATACATATTGGTTATGTAATCTCGACATTGTGCCAGTCCCTATTAAAAGTTGTTGAGTATGACTTACATACAGAATTTTTTAGTCCGCAGCCAAACTTTAGGGGATTCATTCAATACAATAAACAATAATAATTATGATAAAAACACCAAATATTATTTAAACCTCTTTCTATGAAACGCAAAACTCAAAGTGACAGATAAGAACCTACGAATTTAACTGATATTGAAAAGGTAATTTGTTGATAGTAACTAGAACAAAATACATTTTTGAACATACTCGTACAGTTGACAAATGTCAGTCTACGTAGTTATTTGTATGTCAATGTAATAGTACATTACTATAAAGGCCGGAACAAAAGCCTATTTCCAAAAGTATATTTCCGGCCGAGGTATGTATAGTGCTTTTCTCAAAGATTTAATGAAATAAACAACAAAAACACAAAAGTTTTTTTTGGCAGAATTTCATGATGCTTGTTGTGTCATAAAATTATGTGGAATTGAATTAAAAAAGAGCACTTTGCCGGCCTGGGCCTTCAAGATTTGTATTAAATTCCATTAACGGCCTCTTGTCCTAGTCGCGCCTGAAACGTCATACTTCGCAGCCTATTATAAGGAACATAACAACAATATTTCATTGCATGTTTGAGAAAAGCATTTTTTTTATTCATTTCGTGGCCATGGAAGAAGTAAAATGACTTGTTACAGTGTTCAAAATGTTACAAGTCATTTCAAGTTAAAGTTTTGATTGATAAGTTAGCAACACGATAAAAGTTGTGTGTTGATAAGTTTTCGCGTCGGACCGGAACTTTGTGACGTGTGAACTTCGAAAATTGAAATTTTCGGACACCTGTTTCTGTCACTCAAATGAAAGCTACATCGGTGTGACAAAGACAAATAGCAGAATTATACGACTTACGAAGTTTGGATCTACAAGATGGCCGTGTCGAGTCCATGAAAACTTTGTGACTTGTACCGTACTTTGTTTATGAAATAGGACGGCTTTGAAATTTGAAGCTGGTAATTCCTAAATTAACAATAATTAACAAAATAAATATATATAAATTGGGGCATCTTACGCAAATCGACTTAGTACTGATTTTTCAATCCCCAGTTAACAGTATTTGTCAAATTAATGTTAGCTCTAACCTTTTTCGACTGATGACCTGAGATAAGGATGGTAATAATTTTAACTAACGGATACTTTTAACTGAGGATTGAAAAATCAGCCCTTAGTCACACAGCAAGCTCAATTAAGGCTTGTGATGTGAGTACCAAGCGACGGTGATATACATACCCCGTTATCAGTGTTGCAGATTCATTGAAAACGCTAGGGTTGGCACTTTAGGTACATGTTAATTTTAGTTTACCTAGGTACTACGTACCTATATATTATAATATGACATGGTATTTGAAGTTGTTAACAAAATGAAACCTCTTTTCACCCCGTAATAAAAAAAAGGTTATATTCCTTTTTTAGTCTATAATATGTGATAGCGTCATTTATTTGTCAAAATTGATTTATGACATAATGTAATTCGTTCTCTTAATATATAGTTAAAACTAGCGACCCGCCCCGGCTTCGCACGGGTACTATACCTACATATAAACCTTCCACTTGAATTACTCTACCTATTAAATCTCATCAAAATCCGTTGCGTAGTTTGAAAGATTTAAGCGTACAAAGGGACATAGGGACAGAAAAAGTGACTTTATTGTATACTATGTAGTGATAGTGATCATGAATTTCCTCATTGATCACGCAGAATTTTTCCGGTTTAAGCTGGAGCTGATGGCGAAATTAGAAGTAACCCGAATGCGACGCGGAAATGGTTCGTGAAATTTGTAACTTGTACAAATAACAGTGTATAAATAAGTTTAATAAATGTACCTACATACTAAGTATAAGTACTTAGTTAAGCATTTTTGATAATAGTTTATCTTAAATAAAATGTTCAGGTTTTTCTGTTACAGATAAAAATAAGATACATTTGTGCCAATGCACCATAAATTTTAAAGTAAGATATCTTCGATTCTTATTCATGTTGACATATACAATTATGACCATTGTTGGGATGAAGTCGTTAAATTGTTTAGAAAATATACAATAGAATGTGAAAATTAATGGACAAATAGGGAAGTTGCCCATGCAATAGCCAAACGTCACAATTAAGAAAAATGCTAATGAAAATACCACCTCAAAAAATTTTACCTTTTGTGACAACCCTATGACTCAATTTCAATGAATCTGCAACATTGATAACGGGGTATGGTGATATATTTATGTAATAGTTTAATACATATAGATACTTATAAATACATAAACAGCCAAGACCAAGGAACATATATTTGTGATAAATAAATACACAAATAATGCCTTCGATGGGATTCGAACCCAGAACCTCCAGCTTCGCAGGCAGGGTCACTACCAACTAAGCTACGGAGACTGAAAAGTGGATAGGTACCTAATTGTAGTCGACTGTACTTGTCTCGTATTACATAATCCATAATTGGACCTAGTTTTGTCAACAACTCAGAGGTCAAACGCATAGTTTTGGCACACCATGAATAACGGTGTAGATAAATGGCATAACGAGTCGCAATAACGCGAACTTTTTCAATTCGCGTTCTGGCAACGCCTGATAGGCTCTGACATAAGGCACGGGTCTCACCGCGGGCTCTTAAGCTATGGACTATCGGCTATAAACACGAACAAAAGATACGCTCTCTTGTGTTAAAAAAACAGACACGGCGATACTCGCCCGGCGGTGATAGCTGATAGCTGCGCGAGTATCGCCGTGTCCTTTTTATGAGTGCGTATATTTTGTTGGTGTTTATAGCCGATAGTTCATAGCTTAGTAGCTCGCGGCGAGACCAGTGCCTAATGGAATGATGAAACTATGCCGAAGGGAAAGTTATAAACCTGGCTAAAGCTTACTTTACTGAACCCTGTATTTCGTTCATGTGTGGGCATGTTAACAAAATTGTGGAAGCGAATAAACTATTTTGTGTTTTTTTTAAGAAATGTTATGACAATCAAATTAATTAGGAACTAATGTTGACAGGTAATAATGTTGCCACCGAAGTCAC
>JALPQI010009538.1:0-39365 GCA_025490895.1 Thaumatotibia leucotreta
AGTATACTAAATAAAAACTATTAAGGTAAATTATTGGTAAGGAGGGGGACAGGGTCGCTAAAAATAAGTGCATTCCCGGTATCTAATGATTACGCATAATTATATATGTACGTCCTGACGACCGTACATAGGACAACACATATCAACGTCAGTTTTTGTCTGTCTAAAAAAAGTTTCTATCTGACTACTAATACATCATGATTACTCCAGTGGCCTCTTTCTCAAAAGGTTGTAATACAAGCGGAAGTCCTTATCTAATTAATGGTGTTAAAAAGAGATTACCACTTGTAATACAAGTTACAAGGTTTTGAGAAACGGGCTCCTTGCCTCTGAATGCTTGGAACAACTAAAGCTATCACAACGGACGCTTTCAAAGCTACTGAACTGGATGCTTAGCCAAGTTACCAAGCGCTAGCGCTTAGTAGCGTATCGTAGTTTTCCCTCTCTGTCACTCTTTCATATTAGTGCGACAAAGACAGTTAGCTGCCTTTCGCTTACGATTGACGATGAAGCGCTAGCGATTGGCAACTTGTCTAAGCACCCTGATACAAATGATTTAAAACGAGAAAAGGTACGTGAAAGGTTGATAGGTTTTCCAGTTATTTGCACACGTTGGTAGGTATATTATAAGTACTATTCGCTCTTGGGTAATCATCATCAACTCCCATTAGCCGCTCATCTTCACGGGTAATTAGTAAAATCTTACGGAACGTCCTTCTGGCTGTGACTTGCAAATACTTTAACAAGACTTTTCATCCTTGTTTAATAAAGGCGTAAGTGACTTATGAGGTAAGCCAGTTTGGTACCTACTACATTTCCAGATGCAGCGTTTTTAATTTAAGTTTGAAGACCAATTATTTAAATATTATCTTTAATTACCTAAATACAGTTAATTGTGGTTCGTTTCCCTCAAAACGGAGTTTATTGCCAGAGTAATATTATAAGTTATAACATGTACATACACAATTCTTTTCCTCGATTTTCACTGAAATGTCTGAATTATATTGCTACATTGAACTTCAAGTCTCAGTATCCATCGGACAACAGCTGATTGAGATACAAAGATAAGTTCCTGATTTATAGTGGAAAATACGTTGAGAAATTAAAAAATATTCATTACAATGTGATATTACGTTTAATCATAAGTATTTTCACGCGGATTCTTTGTCTAGCAACAAGCACATTCGAATTGTCTACACAATATCAAGATTATAATTATCGTCGGCTAAAGCCGCATTTTCACTTAGTGTTCTGAGCGAGCATTCGTTCGTTCTTGGGCAGATGAAAATAGGATTTCACATAGCAAAATGTTCGTTCGTCAGCCCACAAACAAGCGAATACTCGCTCAGAACACTAAGTGAAAACGCGTCTTACCAATCAAAACTCACTATAAAAACCGTCACTACTTTTAGCGCCATCGTATGTCAGTATTGATATTGACTCAGTGTGAAGCGAGTTTTATTTCAAGTAGGTACCTATATTATAAGTACTATTCGCTCTACTCTTCAAAAGAGGAGTGTACAAGTTCTTATTGGGTCGGCAACGCGCATGTGACACCCCTGGGGTTGCAGGCGCCCATAGGCTACGGTGACTGCTTTCCATCAGACGGGCCATATGCTTGTTTGCCACCGAAGTGGTATAAAAAGAAAGGTATTTTATTAGATACTTAGGGAGATTTGGTTGTCAACCGACATTAAAGTCAATTTTACCACCGATACTAACCCAACACTTTCGGTGAGACTATTTTTTCCACTACTATCCATAGGTATGTTACCCTTAAACTGACATCACTATAACCTGAATCGGAACAGCGGTTAGTTACAGGCGACTTTGTAATCACCATTGTTTATAGCCGGGGCCAAGGCCAGTTCTATCGCGCCGTTGAACCCGTGCGAACGTCGCGCAATCGCCTATATATCACACCCTGCACAATAAACGTCGTATCTATACATCTTTACACCTTAATGCTTTGACTTAAGGTTCCAAAATATACTTGGGACAATGGGCGATCATGTCGTAACGTAATTGACACGGTTCAGTGTTCGTAATTTTTATTCGGAACGCTTTTCTCGTTCAATCAAAGACAGACGCTTGTCACGACGAAACATTACATTTACATTAAAAGTTCACAAAAATCCTTTAATTAAGTCTCTTTTTCGCACTATGTATTATTACATTTACAATGTTAAAAGTGAATTGTGATAATTGTTGCAGGAATATATCAGTAATCACAATAACATATACCTAATGCGTTTGAGACACCCAGACACCATATAAGTTACATTAATGAAATAAAAAAATAAACAGTCGTTACAAAAATATTTAAGATAAAAATAGAAACCAAGTTTGCTTATGCCGGATAGCCTTTGTATAAAACCGTAGTGATTTTATGAAACGTAACAAAATCACGATATCTAATCGAAGTATCATGCTATTCGAGTGAGATCTTCACTACGAAACAATAAGAACACAATACATAAATGGCCTGCAACTGGCAATTAAACCCTTTATGCGATAACGAACTTTCTTGTCAAAATAATACATCACATCCTTAAAACGGTATAAATCTTATGCGAACAATCCTTAAACGGTACAAGCGATAAAGGACTCTATTTTCATACCCTTATGTTTTATGTGATACTCTAATATGATCGAGTTGCAATATGAACAATCATTTATGTGCATGTGCAATTGACAATCTAATTGAGTTCGATAATATTCAATTATCTGCAAGAGTTCTGAATATAAATTGAGTTAAGAGAGTATGAGTTTATGAAACTGGAACATGCACATATATTTATGGATTTGGTAGGTTGATGAGTAAACGTAAAACAATGGTGCAAAACAAAATGTGTACGCATTGCGAGTATTACTAGAACACATTTTGGCACTAATTTTAATAATAATTATATTTGTTAATTATGTCTGTGAAAACTATTGCTTTTTAGCATTAAGTTGACTTTTAATACGCTCATTGTATTTTTTGTATCAAAAATATTTTAATAAATAAATAAATACTACTGGATTTTAAGTTGAATTTGAAATTGGTCGGTCCCACCCTGTATTTTAAAAATAGCTTGTTAACAATATAGTATAATATCAGTCACAGCAGAATTCATTTAGCTATGGAAGCTAACACAAATGATAGGATGTGTGGATTTGACACAATGGTATTGAAAAATTGCCACCGAGGCTATGAAATGTGAGAACTTCCGGACACAGGATTATGTGTTTATGTCATTATTATTATTACTTATTTAACCGAAACACGAGGCAACATAGTGAATAATGACTGCCTGAATGCTATGCCTCCTAATCGTTTGATTTTGACTACTTCAATATTATAAATGGGTCAAACACTTTTTTTATGTCACTCGTTGCTATTTACGTTCTGAGTCACCCTTACTTAATCACAGTTTAACAGCATTAAAATTGATGAAACTTTGTATTTTTGATAGTTACGAGGCTCTTCGAAGGTGGGTCATCCACTAATCATGATAAGAGAGCTTGTAGGATACTTTCGCCTAGCAAATTATACAACTGTTATTCCCTGGGTGAGACGTGACAAAATAACAACAAAAAAAAACCGTTTAAAAATGTGATTGACCCAAATGTAATGGAGGTGCTCCTACGTGTAATAATAAAAGCATATTTAAGTACCAAACCTTACCGAATCGGGAGTCGGCCATTAAAATATAATCATAATTGCATTAATTTATTTTGAGCGGTAGGGGCACAGGCAGGAGGCGACGGATAAAATGTACAGAATCAGATAATATATTCTGCGAAACACGTTGCTAAAAAGTTTTAAGCCTCATGAGTCAGCATCCGTTCAGAAACCGGATCGTTGGTAGAATTTGCGAATTCCTTTATTCTCGGGCTTTGGAGCATAATTATTACACTTAAAAACAGCTAGTGATGTATCTTAAAGGAAAACAATATAGAACGTTACGTACATTTTTTCTGGAGCGATTTTGAAGAATCACGATTTGGAGGAATCACTACGACCCACCTACGAATCACTACGAGCCAGATAAAGAAATAGGATGGATACGGGTATAAAGTAAATGAACTACATTATATGTTGTAGGTTTTCGGGGCCCGGGTATCCGCAAATAGACGTCAAAAAATGCAATGCTCGCCATAAGGACGGAATGTATTTACCTTTAGGTATATGTACGAATTAAATGTCCGACCCTTATGGCAAACGACAAAGTGGGACGATGCTCACATAATTTTTGTAACATTTCTTTAGTTTAGCTAACCCTTGAAGTTCCTTGATAGAATAGATAGAAGTGAATGCATTGTTTTAACTCCAAAAATATCATAAATACATTTAGATTGACTATTTCGGAGTGGAGTGTTTTTCTGCAACATTGTATTTAAATATTCCTTATATTACACTGAGATCCATATCCAAACTAGGTATTGTCACAGAAATCCGAATACATAAGTACAACGCTATTCGTTTTGTAGGTAAATTTAATTCTATGCTAGTGAATTGCCTGTAGTTACTGGGCCTAACAAACAGATCAATCAAACTGTCCCTGATATATCTCGCCAGCGGCCTATTTAAGACTGCACAATGTGATTTCGTTTCATTATTGATATGATACGACTTTTTAATCCACTAATAGTGTATCTCGCGTGCACTATAATGATATACAACATAAATAAAACAAGTGTTCTTTCATCCATTATACATTTATGGTTGAAAATGACTTAAAATTAAAGTAGCATTTTAGGAACTTTTTATTACAAACTACTACCTTTGATCTATCAGCCCCGAACTCTGAACCAAATCGAGGGAAGTACATTAACACTAATATTTAATCTGTTAAGGCTAGCACTATATTTCAAATAGCTAATTGATTGTTCGATAATGTTCAACGGACGAAATTCTTAAATGTAACCTTTAACAGAAAATTCCTTCCCAAAAGTTACCGTATTCCTAACCCACTCGCCATGTTCACACTTTAACATTGGCGAGTGATTGAAATCTATTACGTACAGATATCATATCCAAAATCTATCAAATCGACACATTGAATCCCGAAGAAGCCTGGTTACTTGCAAGGCGCGGCACGTGTAACTTTGAATCAAAGGCCTTCAATTCAAACTCGGCGTTTTGAATATGTTTACTTATATCGCTGGAATATTTTCTAGGTCAAATACGTAAATATCAGACATGTTCGGATGTAGTCATTAAGATTATTACTTAAAGTATCAGTAAATAAGGCGCCTGAGTGCTCGACATATTAGCGTGTTGTATTAGTAATCCCAATAGATGACACCCTTTCGTTATCGCTGGTATTAGTGACTTAACCCTTAAAACGCTAAGAACCACTAAAGTGGGCGTGCGTTGTCATGCATCAGGTCATCGAATATGCTGTCAAAGTAACCGTCTTGCTGACACATAAGGCTTATTATTATTGTTAAGTAAAACGATCTAAAACAAATAAAATCGTGACCGTGTATGGAAATGGTCACACAACTTTTCGTTCGAATCTGTCATTCTCATACATTTACCACTTTTAGCTTATCGCACAATTCGATTACAGAATGACATCTTAGACGCCTGTCGGGCTACCGCAAACTCCGAATTTCGCAAATTTCGGGGATCTGTCTCTGCCACAATAACGAAGGCGTTATTAGAGCACATCACATCATCAGCCTGTGATAGTCCACTGCTGGACGTAGACGTCTCCTATTAACTATGCCTATAGACGCATTAGGAGGTAAATGCCCATAATCGCCACGCCGAGCAAGCGGATTGGCGATCGCAGTAATGTGCCCACTATGATGACGCTGCTGCCCATCATCAATCTTTTATCAAATAATGGTCAGTGACACTTCAATCCCTTAGTCTTCTCTTACGACACCCGCAGAAGGAGTTGGGGTGGTGACAAATGTATTCTTACTGCCGTCACCACACGGCAAAAGGTTATTAGAGCGACAGAGACAAATCCCCGAAATTTGCGAACTTCGGAGTTCGCCGTCTGTCTCGCTAACCCACCGTCGCCGCACGCGGACCGCGCCAGTGTGGCGTCTGCCTTAGCTAACAAAATAAATTACACGTGAAATTCGTTTATTACAGAGGCAAAAGCCATAAGAAGCCCGGCAAATGCCGCAGCAATTTAGAATTAGGCAAGCCAGTTATTTACTTGTACGCTAACCCGACTTGCGCGCTGCCAACTTGGCACACATTCTGTTCCTAGCTCTGTGACCTACAGCTATTTATGTGATGTCAATATGCAACGAAATAGTTTACATCTTTGAAGGTCGTTGACCTGGCGGTTAGAGTTTTGCGACCTTAGTTACTTTTGTCAGTGTCAACGCATTTAGCAGAGGGGTAGCATATTATCTCATCTTTGGCAGTCACTCGCAGCTACACGTCTCTTTTTAATCAATACAATAGAAAAGAGACGAGTAGCTGCGAGTTGCTGTCAAACCCAAGATGTGCTAAGGCCGCTAGGGATATTGTAATATATTTATTGAAAATAAATAGCATAATATACATTGTTGGTGTCCTCGTAATCTATTTATTTTTATTTCAATATCGAATTGCGAGGTTAAAAACAATAACGAACAGAGTTTGTGATAATACTGATAATACTAGTAGTACATAGTAGGTTCCTACATTAGGTTAACACGTTAATTACCATAATGGATGGGTACTCTCATAATTTCTTATTATGTATCAATTATATTGATAATAATTGTTAGGCTGGGCTGGTAGAGACAAAGCTGCTGAGCACAATTCACCACATTTCCCAAAATATCCCAAAATTTATAGGAATCTGGTAACAAAAAAGGAAACTTCAAACTTTCTGAAACATTTTGGGAAATGTGACGAATTTTGCTCAGCATTATTGAATATACCAGCTACCATTCTTTATCAATATCGAAGACGCGATCCAAATATACAGTAGCGTTCAGAATTGCATGGATGACTTATGAATGAATTCATTCATAAACTGTCCATGCAATTATGAACCCGACTGTACAAACTTTTTGAGAATGGCTCATGGCCTTGTTCTGTCAAACATAAAAATATATTTAGCTAAAATGTAGGTACTATTTTTGTCCACACAAGCGATACTTGAGCGTTAAAGTCGCATTGACACAAATCCAACCAGCATATTATGGGCTGCTGTCAATGAAATTACGTGAACAACATAACATAATGTACTTGCGGTAGATTGTCTCCTTTAGACTACACATACAATAGTATAATATCAACCAACAGCAAGTCTGGCCATGCCTAAGCATGTTCCGTAGTTATTCGAAAACGGCTCGGCTGATTACGTTCGAAATAGTTTTCAACTATAAGCGATATTATAATATAAAAACGTCGATCTAACTAAGTTCTTAAAGATATAATAGTACTTAATTTGTCGTTACAAACCTGACAGCAATTAAGATTGTTTAATGACACGCGAATCGGGTGGCCCTAAAAGAGTAAATATGCCTACATCAAATATATTTAAAAATTATGTCGATAAGCTCCATCTAGTGGATACTTTTGGATCTGTCTGAGTATATTACGCCCACGTGTGAATGTAGGTACCTATTGAAGATTAAGTTTGACACGATGAAAATATATCATACACAAAAACATAATTCTATGTCGTATTCAATGAAAATGTATCTTCTTGATGGTAGTCAAGGCAGTAGCAATAAAAATAGACTTGAAATTGTATTTATTGCCAACCAACAAAAATGTCACAGCTTTCAGGATACTGAAAGCCAATACGAAGTCGTACGCTTTATGAAAATACATATTTTTATCAAATCTTAAAACACGTGTATCTATTTTTGTGTATAACTGTAACGTAGCTTTATAATACACTGTATTCTGTATACTGCCACTTATTTTTAGGGTTCCGTAGTAAACAAGGAACCCTTATAGTTTCGCCATGTCCGTCTGTCCGTCTGTCCGCAGCATAGCTCAGTGGCCATTAGTACTAGAAATCAGCAATTTGGTGCAGATATACGTATTAACCATGCCGACATTGCCGACAAAGTGGTACAATAAAAACTAGAAAAACAATTTTTTTTTCGGGTACCTCTCCAACTAGTGAAGTGCGGATGATTTTTTTTACGCTATAATCCTATAGTATGGGGTCTCATTGAATAGGTATCTTAAAAAGAGAGATAATCGCTCCAGAATAAAAAAAAATCCGTGGGTCCAAAAAGTATGAAACGTTTTTAATGAGATTTAGTGGTTAATTATCGTTACAAACCCGACAACTATTAAGCTGTTTTAATCTGAGTGTCCTTGAAAGTGAAAAAGCTCTTATCAGTAACTACGTAAAAATAAATCTCCGAACGTGTTTCACGATATGTGTCAAAGACAACAAATGCTATCGAAAGTCAGCCATATTTGTTTACATTTTTTTCGTATTCTACTGGCGCACGGAATACCTACAATTCTAGTATCTACAGTTTAGATTTAATTTTCTAGAACAATCTCCCAACAACACGGAGATTATTCTTTACGGCTATTATTCAGAACTGTCATGCGATTTAATACCAGCGATAAATCGTCTGACTAATTAATAGGTTCATAAGTCGCAACATAAATTAAGATAAAGGTGGTTAAATAATACAGAAAACGGTATTTTGCGGAACGTTTAATAACTCATTATTATTATGCCGTATTGTCCGTGAGTTATTTATGTGGCTATCTTGATTTTGAATTGACTTTTATTTATGGTTTTATTGGCTACGCACTGAAAGTACAATCGCCATTATATACATACATATTGGTCGATTGTAAAATGTATATAGTTAAAGGCTTCAATGAAAATAAAATTTAACGTGATATTTTTTGTCTTGGAAAGTTAAAGTCTGAATAACAACTTTTGGCAGCAAAAAAGGCAGCAAATATTCAAATTTTCTGTGAGCGGTCAACAATACGCGCCTTCATTTATTTGCTGCTTTTTTACTATCAAAGGCTGTTCGACAGACATAGTTTGCATCACTACACGTAAGGGCGGTCACATACATACGGAATTTCGCCTCGGAATCTCGATTCGAAATATCGATTCGTAATATCGAACGCATTAAATCCACACAAATCTATGAAAGTGCCACATACAAACAGTCGTTTTCCGTTCGAAATTTAATCTGATTCGGGATTCCGTATGAAAACCTATGCATTCGGAATCCCGCACGAAAAAAAGCTGTTCCGAACGCAACTTTTGCATACATTTTGAACGAGTCGCATCACACATTCGGAAATCCCGAACGGAACGCCAGTCAGTGTGCGTCGCACGACCGAAGCGTACAGGTGTTTATCTGCTCCCACGCATGTGATTTTTCCTATTATTTTATTTTCTTGATTTTTCCTCTTATTTTATTTAATAACTCTTCGAAATAGTTTATAGTCATACGATAGTATTCGAAAAAAATATCAGGATTATCACGCAATGTGGCCCTTTTTACATAATATTGACTTGTTCGCAATCTTTGGGTGTTAAAGAGGATGTACCCAGTAACGGCGACGTATTTTCTTTTTCTTTGCCAGGTATAGCAACAGTGTTATCGCAATAAGAAAATCGTCGTCCATAATACCAAACGTCTGAACTCAAGTTCTAGCGTCGTTCAACTGAGCCTCTTTATTCCGAACGGAAATAAACGTATATGTGTGATATATTTACGGAATTCCGAAACAGTATTTCGAATCGAAACTCCGAAACGGAACTCCGTATGTATGTGACCGCCCTAAAACAATCGAAGCGATAGTGGTTGTTTTTGCTATCGACTCATGTAAATACACTTAAAACCTGCTAATAAATATGTGTCTGGTATAATGCCCTAACACCGTGTTTTGTTATTTTTCAATGTTGATAATGCTTTTGTGTTCTATTATTATTATATTTGTGAATTAATGTATGTGACAATTATATTTGTAATACTAAGTTTGTAATGGTCCTAGCTGTAAGTTACAAATGTAATTAAAAATAAAATAAAATAAAATTAGGGAATTTTCACTTTTAGGGACACCACATTAGCGTGAAGTTCAAAAACCTTAACCAGGTTTGTAACGATAGTTAAGTACAATATCTTTAGGAATTTAAACTTGATCGGCGTTTTTATATTATAATATGGCTTATAGTTTGTAAAATGAACACCAAAACCGAGTTATTATCGTAATGTTGTGCTTAATTGTCGTTACAAAGCTGACTGAAATAAAGGTTTTTTAACTTCACGCTAATTCGGTCACCCGACAAGTGAAAATACCGATTAGCAAAATATGTACCTATTTAAAATATTTAGAGTTGGTACTACTTCCCCTTTCCCTTTATAATATTTTTTCACATTGTGTCATTCATTATTGCCATTAACATAACAAAAATCCCCTTAACTGATACAATTAACCAATTAACGTGAGATTCAAAAAACCTTGAAGTCCGGTTTATAACAACAATGAAGGTAAGATGGGGTAAGATGAAACGGTTTTTTTAATGGAGTAAGACAAAAAGTCGTCCTTCGGGCACAGCGTATACAGGTAGCTTTTTGTTTTACCCCATAAAAAATCGTTCCATCTTACCCCACCTTACCTTAATTACGATATCTTTACTGCCACATGAACCAAACAATGTGAAACTAGAGCAATTCCCTTGAATAACTAATATATGCAATACAGAGTCTCATCAACAAACTAAACATATCCTAAGGGCTTCGAGTGAACGAAGTTCTTGAATTGAGTATGCAATAACAAACAGGAATCGTTAGAATCCACTTTGAGATCTGAAACTAATGATGTTTTCTTGATATGGAAGCTATTATCCAGATCCAGTTATGCTGCAGAGAATAAAAGAACCGTTTAGATGGTAAGAACCGGCATTTTTACACGACTGCCTGAAAAATGTATTGTTTTTAGGCTACATGTATGTGGGTTTCTACGTGCCCCTAAAAAAGCATAATACTTCTACCGATTTTGATGTACGAGGTATCCTTAGAATCTTTATGCTACCACGAGTGTCATAGACTATATGTCCAACAGCCAACACATAACACAAAAATGTAAGAAACCTATTGAGTAGGATATCAAAATAAAGGGCTTTAAACAACGATTACGAATATATATATAACTTACATGCTTGTTCATTTTTATACGATAGTCGAGTTTTTTATTTGACATGGCGGTTTCTAAACGGTTGACAGAATTTACCTTATTTAAGTGGCAGCTATGCCATGAAAATTGCATGCAAGTTGTGATAACTTAAATGTAAATAGATACTTAAATAATATTTAGTAAATATCTAAATATACGATGAACAATAATTTATGCTCAATCCTTAACTTAAGGAGCTTTTATAATTTCAAACGTTTATAAAGACATACTTAATACATTTTGACTCCAGATTAATATTATACAGATTTAATACAACGGTACCATAGCCAACACAGTTAACTTATTCGTGTACTTCATTCACATTGTAACAAGGGCCGCAAATAGTCAGTACGTTGTGTGGGCATTGGTGTGTGCAGACTGCCTTACTAAATAATACATTTGTTGGGAGCCTTACGTATAAAAACGCTGTGTTTCGGTTTAGGGGTAAGATAGCCGGTATAATTACTGGCATAGATAGAGGTAGTAGATAATCCATCTAAGGATAGGCAGCGCATAGGCGATTTTTTATCACTATGTCCATGGGCCTCAGTTCCTGCTTTTCATCGGTTGGGCTGAGAGCTCAATTGTCTACCTTCGTCACATAAATAAAAAGAAAGAATATACATAAGTATAGGTACCAATTGTAAGATGGGTTTTGCTCTTCGTCTTCAAAGAAGTGACAAGCACAAACTATTTCATCAAAGCATCAAATTAGCGGCTGCCATATTTTAAAATACTTGATGCGTTTTAGTATACATACTTTTGTTTATGGGTTAGAGTGAACAGTATTACTAAACCGCTGCGCTAAACTATGAGCCATGTCATAACTTTCCATCATGTAAGACTAGTTAGTCCTAAAATAATGCACAGGTTATTCGGATATATTTCCGAAGTGTAATTATGCATTCAATAAAATTCTCTCCCACGTCACTCAAACGTCAAGTTCATTGTACAGTCTGACGTAAATATTGTGGAAGTATCGACGAAGCATAAAACGGCCAGCTTATTACATCTGCTTCGTAGGAGCTCGGAGCTGTAAAATAACACCACTGAAATATTTTATCGACTGAGCATAAACTTCGAGAAAGTTATAGCTATTGGAAATTGGACTTATTCCGAGCTGGAAAGATTTTACGACGAAACAGATTGCTAAATTGCTCATTTAAAATATTGTCTTCGGTAGCTTTATTGCTCTCGACGCTCTTATTGCAAGCAAGAAAATTCAATTGTTGCCAGGAAAATTGAAAGAATAATAGGTATTTCTCGATCCAGCGTTTCGAATTGCAGAATATCGAGTTCCATGTTAAATTATTTATCATGTACCAATACAATTCAGTTACCAAGATGCGCAACATATTACGCATATTATCAACCTTTGGATCTTTCTGTCATGGTCTGCATACTAAATTAACCGTTCTTAAAATGAAATTAGATTTTTTTAAATACCTACCGTGATTTAGCTCAAACGCTTATAAGAAGGTGCATCGCTCGTGTTTTTCTCGTTTTATCTGCCGTTGTTCGCTGCTGTGCGATGCAAATTCTTCAATGAGAATTATGAAAATTCCCCAGAGTTTTTTATAGCCATGTCTCATAGGTCGTAATCAGGTAATTTATAATACATTTCATCAATATTAGAATGAAATAGAAATAGCCACCATAACGAGTTCTATGGGATGTTACTATCGCTTCAAGCATTTTAATAGACAATACCAAATAAAAAATCTGTTGAGAACTTTGCGTACTGAACTAGCTATAGGCTGGCAAACCAGAAGGCACGACATTTTCGACGAAATGTTCTATGACCTATAAATAAACTATCATTATTCTACTTACATAAGCTACTTGCCAGACTATACGTCACATCTGCAACCAGTGTTAGGTACCAACTTAGTACAATGGGTGCCAAAATTAGCAGCCATTCAATCAATTGTCACTTAGAGCAATATTTTGTGTATACCTAGACATACCCACTTATTCATAAACGCCTATATTAACTTAGAAAACACATAAGTATTTACATACATAAGTATAGTTTGTCCCTTTCGATCTCATTAATACATATATAAGACCGAACGAAACAAACAATACTTACCTAACGAGTTTAGGAGACATTTATGAATAATGGTTAGCATTCAAATAAATGTAGTACCTACTTATGTTTTTCATGTTCAATATGCGATATAGGTCTCGTGTGATAACTTCAGTTATACTTTATGTTTTTTAAACGGCCGTTTATCACTTAAATTTCGAGCTGGCAACACTGACCGCGCGGCGCTCGTGCAGAATAAATGACATCTAGTTTTTTTGCCAACGCTCTCGCTGTACCGTGAGGTCAAAGCTATCGTTCGTGCATTTTTTGCATCAGCAAAAAACTGCAATGAAACTTCGAGTAAGTTCTTAACGAGTTATTAATGAAGGCAATACACTGTATGACTGCTCCTGAGAAGAACATTTCGGTATTTTTTTCTTAATTGATTCTAAGAATTTGGCCTTGTTTTCTTATGCGATTTCTAAGGGAATTTCCTGTTAAATCAGTTCATGCATTAGTCATCTCTTCGAATTGATCTGTCTCCTCAAATTAATTTAACACCTTCGCTGCGGCAATTAACTAACTGCGCAATTAACCATACTTGTACAGGTCACATATGACCTGTTCCGCGCTGAGCGTGTTAAAACGTAGAAATGTCTGCAATATTACTATCGACGTTTTGACGTTGTTAATTAAATTGGAGAATAATAATTTATACTCTAATTTTTCAAAACTAATACACGTACAAAGAAAATGGCTGCTATCATTCAACGATTGTTCTTCTAAACTATCCCGTGATTCCACAATCTTTGAACAGGTTTCTATATATTCAGAACTATGCTTCAGTTGAAGTATAGGCTTTCAAATTACCTGTTTTCTCAGTGTTGTTAGCTGAGCGAACTCTGTCTGACCTCGCGGTTAATTTGACTCCAACTGCCAGGAAATGGAAAATGTACTAACTTGACGCAAACTATGCTCCGGCAGTCAAATCATTCATTCAGCTCAGTGCTTTGCTAGTTATCATACAAGCAGGTATAGATAGGGTAATAAACACTGGAAACAAATTTACCTTATTTCATATTTTATATTTAAGTAATTCAATGAACAATAAATAATCCATGGGTTTGCCAATCGCCGAACAATAAGAGCAAAAAAAAGAGAATAAATGTTTTTCCAATTATACAAATTTACTTAATGCTAAATAATTAGCTACATCCCTACATATTATTTATTATAATAAGTTTCGTGGCGCGGTGAGATCTGCTTAAAATACGAGATAGTAATTATGTGGACTAGTATAGCAATTGTAATCGTTTTTATCTCCTTTCTATGCTTGTGTAGGTAGTTCGTATCAAAATGAATCAACAATATGTGCTTGTCGGAGCAGGTTTTTAGTTGTTCCTAATTGTCACTATCACTATCCGAGATAGATAAGATAACATTTTACGAATGTGTTTTATTACGATATCTAAATCACGCAATATTGAGGTCGTTGCCCCCAGGGTATCGCTTTGAACGATAACATTTACACGGAAAAAATCCGTCCTCAATATGGCTACAGATAAAATTATCAGCCAGTTTCAGTTGACCTTCCGCGCTCCCCATAAGGCGAATGTTTTAGAATGTCTTTACGAGAAAGCATGGCGCGTCAGAGCTCTATAAAGAATGGACAAGATGTGTTAACGATAGTGTAAATATGCTGCAAATGTCCTTGGCTGTGGACGCCGAACTGAGGTCGTCTCGAGAGGTCGCTACTGTAAATATTGAAAATACCAACTTGAATTCTAACCTGTACATAATTCTATACAAAAATAATGTTTAAAAAGACAATTTGAATTACTGTTCACGTCAGTACCTAACTCACACAGAATGAATTATCATTTTCAATGCAAAAGGAAAAATCGAGTTGTTATTCTGAAATTATACCCGATGAGAAATTGAATGGTGGTTTCTCGATTCCAATTTCTGACGCAATACGAGTATCTATACTAAAATAGTACATTACGACACAAGTGCGAAAAACATGATATTTCGTTTTTGCACGTGTCTCGTACGACGTTTTTTTAGTACAGATGGTCCTCCGAAGTTTTGGACCTGACTTAAAATGACCCACTTCTCGCACTAGAGCCTAAAAAGTACACCATCTGTAATCTTTTAAAATAATTTTAATGAGTAGTCAGTTGGTTCAAATTGAGTGAAGGGAAAGATTGCAAGGAAACCAAACCAATCCCAATCCAAGTGCCAAATCTTAGAATGAGGTTAGGTATTACACGGATGTCACTCTTTGAGACAACGATTTTATTAGTTCGCATTCCTTCTTCGCTTCAGTAGCTACTAATTCTGTGATGTACCCTAGAGGATTATATCTTAGCTACCACAACACAATAGCCCGACCTTGGCTATTGTTCTTTGTATCGGATAACAGTTAGATATAGTTAAGCACCAGCTACGCCTCATGGGGTGTCATTAATGAAGGCTAGGAAATGGACTATCGCAGTTTCTTTGTCAACGATATGGGTCGCGTATAATAGCTGTTTGTATCTAAGCTCTGTTATGTTACCGCCTCTATACGGTTGTTAAGGGTCAAGGAAAAATCTACTTCTGCTGTTTTATTGCGCGTTTTAGAGCACATTCGACCAAGGTTTTTCTCATACTAGTCTATCTCATATAGTCTACCATAGGAATTACCATTGTGTATGAAATTAATCGGAAAGCGCTTGAGAGGCATTCTCTTCTGTCAAACAATATGAGTATGAGTTGCAGGACTACCGGTCATACTGGTTTTAATAAACTGACGTTAATTTGACATTATGTGTACAGATTGCATTCGACGTCACTCCTCCCGCAAAAAGAAGCAGCCTTCTTGTAAGGAAAATAATCCTTCCGGATTATACTATTTATACTTAAAGAATATTATTTATCACACGAATGCAGAAATGATTTAATATGTGGAAGGAATATCTTTTATGTGGAAATTATAGTAGATCTATGTAAAATAAATATAATAATTAGCGAAAAAGTTGGCCGAAGGCACTAGTGTACTTTTAACTAAAACGATATAGTGTCGTAACATAATGTAAAGTCATTAAATTACATTGTATAAATGTAAGGATGCCAATAAATTCATTATTATAGTTTTTGCTTGACATTTTTATAGGGATATGATATAAATTATACTTGAGTACTTATCTGCTTAGCAAAAATGCTACTGTTTGCATTTTATATTACGTATAAATTATTAGATGTTTCATATAATGTTGCCCCAAGTAACATTACTTAAATATACCGATCATAAACACTGCTTTACTGCTATATTTACACATTGCTATCATCATCATCATCATCATCATCAGCCTATGTTAGTCCACTGCTGGACGTAGGCCTCTCCTATTAACAAATACAAATAATTTAACTATGCGTATAGACGCATTAGGAGGTAAATGCCCATAATCGCCACGCTGGGTAAGCGGATTGGCGATTGCAGTAATGTGTTCACTATGATGACGCTGCTGTCGCTGCTGCCCATCATCTATCTTGTGAAATGGTCAGTGACACTTCAATCCTTTAGTCGATTCTTATAACACCCGCAGGAGGAGTTGGGGTGGTGACAAATGTTTTCTTATTGCCGTCACCACACGGCGATTGCTATAGCTTGCATATTTGCTATGAGCATATTACAACTGCTTCATTCAATTTCTATTCGTACATTGTATGTGAACTTTAATGGTACTACGATTGTCTAGCCTACTACTGATTGCTCCACAATACTTAGTCATTTAACAATAGAAAAATCAACATTTTCCAAATATGATTATTTAGCAGTGCACAAAGCAACCGAACGTAATCAATGAAGTGAAGGCAAGTAGTTGAAAAAAATTAAGGTAGGTATGTCATGATCCTCAGCAATGAAAAAGAAGAAGAAATAAAATATACGAGTAGAACATTAACATTAACAAAACACAGAATATCAACCTAATTATAGCGTCACTGAAAAGACTGCCACTCAGCATGCGTCAGAGTACCTTTTGAATATGCAGACTCTGGTCTTCCGTGGAAAGCTCTAAGTGCAATGAGTAGCCGTACCATGAGCTGACGCCACGTTATTAAAGCGCCTTTACTTTCTATCCGGCTCGCTCGCACTAATACGTGTATAAACGGAATGGAATAAAATAAAAGTAAGTACGCAGCTTATGGTGGGACTACAGGATGCAAAGTGCGCCGCCCTAGAGACCTCCTTACTATTCCATATCACATCCGCACCCATCAAACTTCCAATGCACCCACCCACAGAGCTATAGAACTAATTAATAACTTTTTAGCTATGATTCAAAATACCGACATTTTTTCTGATAGATGGGCACAACTTAGACGAAAAATTAACCATTACCCTAACCTGCTACTGTTGTACCCTATAATTTTTCCTTTTTATTATTTAGACATAATGGTGCGTTTAAACCAAAAGAGCATTCGCTGTTCTAGCGCCCGTTCTACGAAATCAACCAATCACGTTTTGTGTACCGATCGAATTTCGTAGAGTGGGAGATTAGAACAGCGAATGCTCTCTTAGTTTAACCGCTCCTTAAAATGTTATAACTACTAGAATCATGTTAGCTTATAGATAATTCCACATGTAATGTCTTGGCGTAAGCTGTTTTTTACATGGTTGTTTATAATAATAAAGAATAGTTAAAGAATACAATAAAGGAGACTAAATTATAACTGTCACTCAAACGTAGGCTCATGGACATGGGCATACTTCCAGTTCTCACCTACGGTGCTCAGACTTGGTCTTTAACGGAAGCTCAGAAGTCCAAACTCGGGGTTTGTTTGTTTGTTTTAGCTATATGGAGCGCAGCATATTAGGTGTAAAACTTATGGATAGGATCCGGAACACCACCGAAATAGTGGATGTAGCTTGGAAAGCGCCCAAGCTGAAGTGGGACTGGGCGGGTCATATCTGCCGTATGCCGGATGATTTATGGGCCAAGACATCAACGGTGTGGGTGCCCCATAACTCAAAGCGAGGACCCGGCAGACCCCGCAGGCGATGGCGCGATAACTTGGACTCCTTTTTAAGTGACTGGCCAGGATGCTTAGCCAAGTTGCCAATCGCTAGCGCTTGCTAGCGCATCGTAGTTTTTTTCCTCTCTGTCACTCCTTCATATTAGTGCGACAAAGAGGGAAAACTACGATGCGCTAGCAAGCGCTAGCGATTGGCAACTTGGCTAAACACCCAGATATAGCACAGAACCGGGATGAATGGAAGAAGAGGGGGGAGGCCTTTGCCCAGCAGTGGGACAGAATGGGCTTATAATAATAATAATAAATTATCCACATGGCACTCACCTATTTTCCCATTAGGGCTATACGGGCCGTAGCTCCCCGACGACAACGGCGACGAGTACCCATTATTGGGCTGCTGCGCCGCGCCGGGCGATGGCGAGTTGGCGCCCGCGCCGCCCGCCATCCAATCGCGAACGTGCCCGTTGTGGCTGACGCCCGGCTCGGCCTTCACGGCGCCCGGGAGCCCGCGGTACGCCACCTCGTGCTTCAGGTCCATGCCGCTGCTACCGCATGATGCGCCGGCGCCGGCCCCGCCGCCCGCACTCCACACTTCTGCAAAGGAAAGAGAGTCATTATTATAATTTTTTTTTTTACTTTTATTACTATTTTATTAGGGTTCCAGAACCCTTATAGATGAGTCATGTCCGTCTGTCACAGCCGATTTACTCGGAAACTATAAATGCTACAGTAATGTGGTAAAGATATGTGCTGTATGAACTGCAAAAAAATTGGGGTGGGGGCCCTCTATACATGTAACTGAGGAGTAGAATTTTTTTTCGATGTACAGTCAGGGGCATAAATATATATACAATTTTAGACCTTAATAATAATATGCTCCAGACATAAGTAAAAAAGTGTATACATATTTTTACCCTTGACTGTACATAAGTATGCGGGGTATCAATAATTAGGTCTTTAAAAATGATATATAGGTTTCTAAAATATATTTTTATTTAAGCGAACCGTTTTTCAGACATCAGCTCTCAAAGTCGTATAAAAAGTGTGACATAATAAATTGGTTGGGTACTATATATATGTATTTAAAATGTATAACTTAAAATTGTTTCATAAGAATGTGTATTATATGTTTATACGCTCCGTTCTATGATCTTTTAAGAAGCTAATAAATTAAAACGAAACGCTTTATATGCTGTCAGTTGGCTGTCAGTAAATCTCATGTAAAATGTGGCTAACGATCTTTTGATATGGTTTAATTCCGCTGTTTTATCAGCCACGGAACACAATCTCAAAGTATACAATTTTCCAATCTTTGATCCCATCTCAAGATAAGTGGCGAAAACAGTAAAATACAGTAAAGATCGCTTTGAAGAAAGAACAAAGGCCACCTCTGAAGGATGAAGGAAAGGAAAGTGCTAAAAAAGGTAGAAATTACTACATTTTCTTAGCCACGGTAACTTTATTTGCCAATAAGCTTAGCAGTTTTCATTAATTTACCTACTCATAAATAATTTAAAACTGCGTGAAATTACTATCTAAACGTAAACCTATTAACTTTTGCTGTGAACTGAACAGAAATATTAAAATTATATATCGACGCTGGAAAGGAGAAATTGGGTAAGCGACATTTTTGAAGATATTGAGTTATACACACCGTTAGAATCGGCAAATTTTTCCGCGTCGAATGAGCTAGGTTTCGTATCCATCTGACAACTTTTGTGTCGCTTATCCCATCGGTGATTTAGAGAACTTTCGATCATTTTTTACTACTAAACGACTTGGTTTTTGACAACTTTTAAGAAAATGGAGATTAGATAAAATATAATTCAACATAATGAATCTTGGATCATTTTACCTATTTGTCATGACAGGTTAAATTTTACTTGGATATTTTTGCTGTGTAACAACTAATCATCACTTGTGGGTTAGCTATTTCTACCTGACTGTATGATATGTTCTCATGTCGTTTGGACAATTTTACCTTTATCTTAATTTAAAATTCAAGACGGTTAGACAATATTACTTAACTATGATATCTGAACTATTGGCGTTTATCCATTTTTACCCCTACATTTATTTATGAACCATATGTCGCTTAGGTATCCCTTTTTACCTGAATTTACATTAGAATACTCGTACTACTGTCACTTATCCTAACTTGCATGAATGAAATGTCAGTAAAAAAGTTAGCAACAATTTGCATACATAAATGTCTGCTATTTTATTCTTTGTCACGTTATGTAGAAACATTTGGCAGAGGGGTTGTCCTGTCAAGTTTTACTCTGCGTTAAATAAAATGTTTTTGGAACTTTAATAAATAAAAATAAAAAAAGAAATAGGTACTAACTAAAACTATTTTTTAAGTGTTATCATAACGTAATACGATGGATAAACATACCAACAGGTACGGTTGTTAAAAGTAGATAGTTTTCAAGTGCCTCGTTTGTAGGTAGGTACTAACTATTGTTGGCTCAATAACGAGTTATCCTTGTTGATTTTGCATGTTTTAACCCTTAAATGCATGACCTTGACAAAGATTTATTCTAATTTGAATTCTGACATGTTGTCAATAGAGTCGAAAATAAATACATGATGCATGATGCAACCCTTAAATGCATAGTGATGTATCACTATGCATTTAAGGGTTAAAATAAAGAGAAATGATCTCAAATAGAAAAACAAAACATATTTGTTTTTAATACTTAACAATAACTAGTTATTACTTACTCACATACTTACCTACTTTTTGGAATAAAGTTAAAAAAATACCTAAAACAGTGTCTTTCTTTTTTCACGTGTAAGTAAATTCGTTTACTAGTCACGTAATGTTACTCTTGTAATTGAAATGACTGACTATGAAGTCTAAAATAATTTCTCATTTTAAGTATGTGGATATTTCTTACTGATATATTTATGCTATTTTTTTCAATTTATATATTTTTACCCGAATATAAAATAAGCCACATCGGCAGTTAAATAATTTTAACATGATGAATTTGTTATGTAAGTCTCGGGTGGACTTTTTTACCTTCCTTATTTCTTTTACAACGTGTTGGTTAGATAATTTTACCTGAATCAATTTTTACGACCATTTTGCTTAAGCGACAGTAAATCCTTAAATAACACTTGAATACGTTAAATAATTAAAACATCACATAGAAAACATATTTATGTCCATAAATAATGCTTCAATTATTTGATTTGGCCTCCTAATTCATTTTAATGATTTTTTTTCGAAAATCTCGGCGGTTTTTTGCCTCTTCTGTAAAGTACGCACTGTGTCGCTTATCTAATTTCTCCTTTCCAGCGTCGATATATTATTATGACGTATTTCTCACACTATACATTCAGAGTTACAAGTTAAGACTTTACTCGCCACATTGATGGATGAAAATGTCAAGCATCCTGTCGTTCCACAAGGCATCTAATTAGTAGTGCATTCGCATCCTTTCGCGTTTTGCATCGCAGCTTTGCAATTGCAGACACGGGCATTTACATAAAATAATCATTTGTCGTTTATTGTTGGGCGTAATAAAATAACTCTGTAAAATATGGCGAGAAATATTCGCAATATTGAAGCGATCTGTAGGTACAATGTATTTATTGTTGGGTATTATTATATTTAACTTCAAACAGGCAGCTGTCCCTGATGCGTCTTAATCACTTCAGTTCAAGTTCACTTAGAACAATCACATATTTGTGAATGGTAAATTCTAAAAATATGTTATCGTTGTAAAGCTACAAAATGTTAGACATGCATCATAATTATACTTACAAGAATATTTTTGAATAGCATATTGTATAATGGGTCCAAATATTCTAGTTGAATGGCTTTACTGGCTTAATTAACAAAGGATTGCAAATAATACAGGTAGCAATGTGACCTAGTGGAGTCAGAGGTGACTCCCGAGTAGTTTGAAGCATGTCACTTCGAGAACGACTGAAAAACTGAGTAGCATTATTTTGAAATGAAAATTGGATCTATTCCCAATCATCGGTTATGTTATATGGTTTAATCATAATCAGTCCCACTAAGTATAGGAATAATTTACATGAACGACTGGTACGTATAGGTACCTATTATGTTCAAGAATATAATTCAAGCTTTTGTCTAAGCTGTATGGTTTACAGTAGTAGGTATAGGTATATGGAATTTATTTGACGTTAGCGCGTGATATAAAATAAGTCTTAATTTCACTTATATTAACATGCTTGTACTCTCATCATCTTAATAACTTAAGAAAATTGTGCTCGACATGAGAGGCATAAGGTCGGTTTTGTGAGTATGAGATGTATCTAAATTGAACCTTGTTGTAAGAATATAAAGTTACACTTACAAGTTAGATAAATTGCTAAGTCCGACCGTATGTCTTTCATGTCGAAAGTATTTAACTTGGCTTTGGGCACCGAACAAAAGTAAAACCGAAAAACGTACATTTATAATTGACGAATTTTGAACGACTGTAAGCTTTAGCTTTAAGGTGATTGAGCAAGATTCAAAACCTCATTTTCCTCTTTCATTGGTGCTTACTGCTTAACGATTTCTGTTGCACATTTCATAAAAGTCTAATCATGCCTGCAGTAATAGTAAAAGAAGTTAAAGACCGTCGTAATCCTCACATTTAGCCGAGAATGATAAGTACCTATACATTTATTAAAAACTATAAGTATAAAGTACTGGGCACCTAATTAACCCGTGTAGGAGCAAGTGTAGGTAATAAGCTGCTCAAAGAGTTTTATGAGCTACAGTAAAGTTTCAAAGATTTTACGACGCGACATAAAATATATGCAAAACACGCGATTTTGTTCTAACCAGAATAGATATATGGCCAACACTCCTTAAAATTTATGTTCATATTATTTTTCGCAGTCAGGCAGAATAACGATCTCAACTTAATAACTTTTTGAAAGCTATAGGTAGTATAATAAATTAATAGTTTTCATTTCACCTTATTACCTAATACCTATGCATTTGAAATAGAATGAAAAAGTTTACATTATTTATGCCCCTGCTTGTACGTACTAAATGTATGAGCACTAAAGTAATCTTTTATTATTAATTCTGCTCATTCAGTTTATTTATCACTAAAATTAACAAATAGGTAGTAAATACCTATACACTAAGCGATAGGTATTTGAATTGTATAAAAATAATACCAGGCTACCACACAACAAATGCATACTTATTTATAGTATTTACACAACACACATTCGGCTCCCCATAAAGATGCCGCTTGCATGCACTTTGGTCGAAAACTATGATTGGGATATTTATACCAGCTGTAACCAAGCATTGTCAAGCGTCGCGGCCGTTTCTGTTTCACCCATATCAACTATGAACTTCAAAGGTTCAACGTCAAGCCCGAAATAATCAGCTGGTGCACGGGGCGTAGTGCAAGTACGCGTTGCACAACCTGCGCCGGCGCAGAGAAAGCGCGTGACGTCACGACCTCGACACGCTCACCTACTTCGCCCCGCCACCAGCCCAATGTCGCATGGAGCTTTCTCCGTGCCGGGGCTCACATACGCCAATCACGATAATCAACCCAATCTATCAGGTCCGGCGGCCCTACCGCGAACTTCGAAATCCGCAAATTTCGAGAATTTGTCTCTGTCACTCTAATGAACCCTTTGTTGAAGTGACAGAGACAAATCCTTTCGAACGTGTTTCGAACGAAGCGGTAGTAGGCCAGGTGAAATCCCTTTTTGGTGAAATTTAATGGATTTCTGGATCGCGTATGTTTCGGGTATGTTAAGGTCGCGGATTTTGTAGTGCGATAGTCGATTTCTACTTATCTATGTCTGGGAAATCATCGACGTCGTTTGTTTTACTAACAATGTCTGCATAGTACCGAAAAACAACAAATACGCCATGTAAATAAAGTAGATTGAATGTGTTTATCCTATCAAGCATGTTAATTTTGTTGATCAATTATTAAATCCATAGTAAGGTATATTAGAGAGATAATTATCAGAAACCTACCTATCAATATCTATCTATACATTTATTCGGTTTTAACGATAGCTTTTAGTCCAAGAATCACCTTCAAGGACGCGTAAAATAGGACAGTCTCTTAACAGCTGTAAACCTAACAATATGAGTCGTTAAAGCTGAAGTTACTTGGCACTTGTAATGAGTCCCGGCAATCGAGTTGAATAAATGGCACCAGGTTTTACGTTGCCAAGTTAAAGCACTAGAAGGTAACAAGGAGTAGCGACCACTAAAAAACTTTAGCCGTTCTAGTGTGATGGAACTCATAATCTCCTAGCTAATGTTCATCGTAATCATAACATTAGATGTTACGACTAGAGTTAGCTTACAAACTGAAGATACCGCCTCCTTATTTTTATCGAAACACTTCCCGTTTCTTGTGACCTTTTCACCATCGTTCTGAGAAAGCGACTTCGTAAGTGGCTGACAATCCCTACTTCGATTTTCACGGATAGCTTGGCGCTTTACGGCCCTGAATTCGCCATTGCGTGGTCCTTTGTTCAACTCCACACGCCTCTCTCCTTGGTATTGTGCGAAAGTGGAGGATTCTATTTTACGATTTATACAATATTTTTTTATGATCCATTACAATAATGTTGGTACCTACAAGTTCTACAACTCCGGTATAAAGTGCGACAACCAAAACTTAAAGAATCTTAGTGCAATGTATTCTGTTTTCAGAAATTTATACACCGCACTCGCTATTCTTCCCGATTGCGATCTCCAGATTTATGCGCGATTTTATTTTTCGTTCGCGCTCAGAAAATATTCACTACTCGAAATAAATCAGGTATGGTTCGCGAGTGCGGACGTTAAGAATCCTTGTAGTGGTCAACGGATATTCGCTTAGATCGAATATAGAGATTTATCGGAAAGGAATAAGTACGAAGGAGCGCCGGATATTGGTGGCAGCGTCCTGGGAATGTGCTGGAATGCATTGAGCGCTGGCTCGTGAAGTTGTGATGTGTTGCAGCCCGCGTGGCGCGCCATAAGTATCTGGTCGGTGCACATTTGTAATCTAAATGCAAAACTACGGTGCTCGCTCGGTAGCGCCATTACAAGACGTTGATGCCGCGGAAATAGAATTTACGATTTCCACGACCCCGAGTGCACTGTTCACTCGATAAATTAAGCGAGGTCAGCGAGCCGATTTGCGCGCCATTGCGTCATCGAACCTTGTTTTGCATACATTTTCGTAGATATCGTAGGCCTGGGTTCGATAACCGAGCGTAAGGTAGAAACAGTGTCTGCAATTAGACAGGCGGTGCGAGGCTCTAAATTATTAAGCAAAGAGTAAATTGAACGTAGCATACGAGTATATACATACAGCTCAAATGTGATTGCATGCACTTGTGAGTTCTCACGAGCGAGGGCTTACCTACTCTTTGTAGCTAGTTATCATAATCTATCTACTTAAGAGTTGTATTGTTATTAAAGACTGTTTGATATTATAAACAAAGGCTATTTTTAAATCCTGCCAACAACCGTTTTGAACTCCTTTCAACATTAGAAATATTGAAAAACATCTATTTAACTATCACACTTTAATAGTACACAAACAAACACAATTAGTTATAACTTTGTCGTTGTCAGCCTCTGTAGCCTAGTTGGTAGTGACCCTGCCTACGAAGCTGGAGGTTCCGGGTTCGAATCCCGGCGAGGGCATTCTTTGTGTATTTATTTATCGCAAATGTTTGTTCCTTGGTCGTGGTTGTGTATGTATCTAAGTATCTATATGTATCTATCTATTATATATATCGTCGCCTGGTACCCACACCACAAGCCTTAATTGAGCTTACCGTGGGACTAGGTCGATTTGTGTAAGATGTCCCAAGATATTTATTTATTTATTTAACTGGTGAATTCAATCCTTTGGGCATAAATAGTCTACCAGTCAACAATGAAACCATTCTAGCAAACAAGTCGCCTGATCGTTTGACTACGATAAAGTACCGTCGTAAACTTTGAAGCAGTCATTCATAGATCTAGGCAAAAAGGTGCAGCATTAAACTATGCTGCTCAAATTTGAATAGGTTAATTTTAGCCATTAAATAAACAATGAATGTAAACAATGCACTAATGTCACTCCGTTGAGTCAATGACATAGGTTGGGCAAAATGTTGGCCGAATAAAGGAAGAGCTCAATCCACAAGGTGACCGCGACCGGTCGTTTCAACGTATAATTTATAAAAATAACGAGCCATTCCAGACCAACGTGTCATATTTAAGACTAGACACATTTATCAACATCTACTGGTATGTTTTTATTGATATTTGTTTAATGTTCATCTCAAATGCATCAGTGCACATTAGGAGGTCAATGTAATCTTCAGATTCATAGGTGCAAAAACAAGTCTAACGTTTTTAGAAGTACACATCTGTTGCTATCAAATGATTCAAATGTGTTAAGTGTTAAATGTAAGTTTTCTGACATGTTGTATAAGCTAGACGCTATGTCTCTCCCAAGAGTCAACTCTGGAAAGGAATAGGTCCGTGAAAACTTTTTGTCGTTAGAAAAAGACGGACACATTAACACGTTCGACGCCGGTGACACGCATATGTGACCGAAAAAACTGTACTCCTATGCCAGTGTCACACATACGTGATCAAAGAAATCTTATTCTTATGCCACTAGCATCAATCAAGTTCTCACTCCTTGCCAGTGGCATAAAAATACGAACGTTTTTGACACAGTGCTGTGTCGCCGGCATAGGAGTAGAATCTTTTCGGTCACACATGCGTGTCACTGGCATAAGATTTCTATCATATAACTTCGATCGGCATAGTATTAGCACTTAGTGAAACAGTACCGGAGGCGAACGTGTTAAGCTTAAATCCCTATGACGTAAACAATTGTCATCAAGAGACCCGTTAAACTTTCCAGAAAAACAAATTTGATTACACCTGTTACGATTACAGAACGATGGTGCAATAGTGTAATAAACTACTCGATCTTCAATAAGAAATGGCGTATATTATTTCCCTATGCAAAATACAAAAGCAAGTCATAAACTATGGACATTTGAACAATTGAACGTGAACGTTACAATCGAGATAACATAATACACTTTAGTTGATACTCTTTGAAGTATGCAGCGAATGTAAAATTTTATGCTATCGGTAAAGGGGTTGCTTGAAGAAAACAGAGCCATTCGCGACTGAATAACTAATATCTGAGGTAAGCATTCGATATCGTCGTGTTCGCAATTCTTTCCACATTGACTTCTGTATTATTTTCCTATTGTCGTTTGAATTGGCATTTTTATGAAATGGCGTCTTCGCTTAACTTGAAATTGTATCCGAGATCTAGGGAGAGTTAAATGGTATAAAGTATGTTATTCTCTTCGATATTATCAATTGCTTCTTCATTTGCATTGCTAATAAGGTATCGTGTTAGCACATTTTTTTAGTGTTTCCGACTTATTTTTGTGGTCAGTTTATTGAAAGCCTTTAACACAAATCATCATAATTTTATTGAAGTAAGTACTTATGTAATCTATGTATGCCTGCTTAGTGTCTTAATCCACCAAGGGCTACCTAAGTGCGATTTTATACTTACAAGCTACAATAGGCCTAACAGTAATTACTTTGTATTACATTTCATAATAGTTCATGCATGTATCTTTCATTTTGATTGTCTTTAGTTCAGCTCTAGACCCACATATTTACTTGATCATCCTGATGTAACACTTTAATAGATCTGCGTTAGATGCAAAGTAGGTCAAATTAATGAATTGTATCATTAAAATCTATACAAACATTCGTTCTCTAACTAATCAAAGTGACATTATTGGAGTCAGACACAGATCTAATCACGTAACTACTTTCGCAATAGCAAACGAAGTGTCAAACAAAATCAAACCGATCTGTGCCTTATAACAAATCGTGCCCATATTTGTATTGTGCTCTCATAAAGAATTGTATAGTTGAGCAATTTGCTATGGCGCAACGCAATCAGCCATATCGACCGGCGCATCATGCCCTTCGCTTCATACGGGCCTTTTTTTGTGTAATGATTCAGTCAGTACTGAACACAGATAATCGATATATATATATATCGAAATATATATATTTAAAAGAATAAACTGATTGACACATCAACGCACAGTCTAAACCGCTGGCCTTGCTACTCCAAATATTGGCACGTACGTTCCTTTTATGGTTTAGAGGAGCACTAAGGAAGGATTTTTCAAAATTTAAAATAAATAATAAAGTTGAAATAGGGGTCCAAAGTTTGTATGGTCTAACAAGATTAGTTGAAATATTTTAGCCGAAATTTGGCTAGGAACTAGGAGTACCTATTCTTTAGTAAATGAGTAAAGACGTGTTTTAGGTTTTTTTGAGATTTTTTTAAAGGGGTATAAAGTGTAATGAGGTGAATAAATCAACAAGGTATCGTTTTTAAGGTTTATCCGATCGGTGATCACGAAAAGAATAACGACTTTAAAATCTGACGAGGCGGACGTGAAATACTATTTTACCGTGGAGGCACTGGTAAGTGGCAATATTTGACCTTTGCTTGGGTGTTTGAGTAGATGGTTACGATGGTCTCGAACACAACCCTATATCAATCAATAATTTTATTATATTTAACAAATCTGTAATCACTGAGCCGTGCGTGATAGAAATATGTATCTGAGGAGAGGTTCATCATTATGACGCAGAGGTAAAATTTGCGAGATATGGTGACAGTCTTCAGTGACTTACTTACTCACTTCAAGACCAAGTCATGATTTCGTCAAAATTGCAAGAAACGTGACCTCTTGAATTTATGACATAAGTTTAATTTAACCGTGATAAAAATGTGTCACTAATGTAGAACCTCTTTTATGTAGATTATTAAATAATACACTTTAACTCTTGCCCGTAGTGATTATAGGCATTTACCTCCTAATGCGTCTTTACGCATAGTTAGTAGGAGAGGCCTACGTCTAGCAGTGGACTGAGATAGGCTGATGATGTATGTATGTAATGTAAACATGTATGCTATAACGCGGGCGAAGCCACGTATAAAAGTTTAAATAATTATTTCTACTCAAATATTTGCTAATTATGCTAAGGCTTTATTGAATATAATAGCAATTAGGTGATATTTATTACACACAAATAACATTTTAGCAACTTATATTTACACCGAAATCCGAAATTATGTTGTTTTACTTATATTTATTTCATAAATTAAGTTGTTACATGTTTTTTTAAGTATTCCATTGTGTTATTGCAACTAAATGTTGAAAATGCTAATTATGTAGTTGCATTTGTTTCAATAGGAAACTCAACACAAACATTTCAATACCTATCCGTCAGGTAACCTTCGAAGCGAAACGATATATTTTATTTAACGAAATCCCTGTATTGGCAGACCATCAGACTTCCTTCGCCGATAAAATGGCTACGTGATGTCCCTGAACCGATTCTATTTGAGAAATCTTTTCATCTGTCCCTTCCCTGCTAGACCGGGACCATTCCAATAGCATGACAAGCACAAGCGAGTAGCGCTAAATAAACCGGTTTCATTCCTCGCACAGTGGCGATAAAATATTGTATGAAATAAACGCAGGTGGGTACACGCGTGCCATCTTGTATTGCTAGTGAAATGAAATATATTTATTTGCATGTGTGTGAGTGAGATAAGATATATCAAGGTAACTGTGCGGTCACCGGAGCGAGAGAGCCGCACTTTCGATGGGAGGCAGTGTGTCCATACTGTATGTTAGTACTATTTATTATACTGTGCAGGTATTATGGATTTTGTTGTTTTATCGTTAGTTATGATGTCAATATCATGTTACATTGTCTTACACGAGAGCTCGATCAACCCTCAAGGCGAAAGTAGTGATACTACTGCCAGATCTAAAGCAGTAAACCCACGGGCTGTCATCTCGCAGAATAACCGATTTTACATTCAGGACATGTCTGGAAATCGCATTACTGACGTACCTATTCCCATGTGGTTCTACTCGTAAGCTACACTGGCGAGCGCATTTGCGACAGCAATGTTTGTAAAATCGACTTATTTCGATATATCACAGTGTCAGAAACTTACTTCCACGAATCTTGATCAAAATTAGTCGGTTTGTTGTACCTAAACATATTCTAATAAGATCTGTGAATACATGTAATACATTTTTCATCACGCTTGCTGTCTAAGCGCGCCATTGCTTGCATGCGTAGCGGGAGTAATAGAAAAGTGAAATTCCCTAGGGAGTAATAGAAATGTCAGTACGTCATAGAATAATATTTTTAGTTAAAATTGATTTTTTTGTCGGCAAGTGTGATGAAAAACATTGTATGCATCACGGTCGGTAAGCGGAATACTAACTCGAGTCATTAAAAGCCCTCCGCCTACGGCGTCGGGCTTCTAACACTCTCGTTAGTAATTCCGTACTTACCTCCCTTGATGCACAATGTACTATAACCTGAATCTAGTTCATGAGAAAAGAGTAATTTACTTTTCCATGGCATTGTTCATTCATTCATTCAATCTGCAGATACAGTGAAGGGACCTATGTTGGTCACTTTTAGCTGACAACCACCAGTGATGTACACTTCAACCTTAATACTAAGAACCTACATTGTACAAATTGATTGTTGCAAAACAAATGCCTTTATCTCTTAGCTTCTTTAAAATAAGAATGAATGAATATACTAGTTGGGTCTTTGTCCATTATTTTTATTACAATTCTTTTATTGCAATTACAAAAACCCATCTCCACTTTTTTATAAGTATTTTCGCTAAATTGAAAGTAAAACAAACACTTCCAGTCACGTGTTGTCATCAAGTTATACAAATAGGCGTTAAGGGAGGGTCTTCTAATCATTTTCGCAATATCGCCAGAAATTCACACTTATCAGACGAGAAGATGAGTTCCATTGCCAAAATGAACTTCTGAACGCTTTCGCTCGAAAACGACGAATAATACAATTTTTTAAATTTAAATTATTCACGTAGGGGGTGACGGTAAATTCTAGAATGTTCTTAGCGCAAGTTATTCAGAAGTTCCCACATAAAGCGAAGCTGCGATTGTTCAAACTCTCGGGTAAGACAGTTTGTGTAATAGTTTTATTGTTATTTCATGTTCCAATATATTTTTATGCGAAATGTGCTCAGGTGGGAAAGGATGTACGAGTAAATTGTAAAATACTTTTGTTTGCCTTCCGTTGTCTAAGGAACTGGATTGTTAGAGACTTCATATACTTCGTTGGTATTCTTTGTTTTACATGCAATGGTTGCACTTTCGCGCATCTCACGATATGCAAATTGGGTGAGCTTGGGGTAAACAAAGCAGTATGAGTCATGCTTTTACCAGTACAAATTTAAGATAACGAAGATGTTTATGTTCACTGATCAAGGCACTGACATTTATACTTTATTTGCCTACATATTCCAGTTTTATAACTTTGAAGTATGAAGAGGAACGAATATACTTACCTAATTAATACAATCATACTCTAAATATGAATCGTTTCGTAATTAATTACGCTATTAGTCGTTCCTTACCTAGTAAGCTAGTATAAAATATAAATCTTTAAAAAGGTTTTATAGCCCATACATCATCACCCACGTCCAACATACTTTATAGCAATTGCGAGGAATATTACAAAATATTATGCAGGAATTGAAGGCACCGGCCCACGTCCAATCATGTTACAGGTGTGCATTGTTATAATTATAATAATTCGCAGAGATGAAAGGAATTTAATTAACAATAACACCGAAGTCACAATAAATGCATTATTCATCTTAAAAGAGGTCGCCCTAAATACATTTAAAACAGACAGATCGGTTTGTATTCAGGCGCCAATGAACATAAGACATTTGTTAGTATTTTTTTGAATATTTACTCCTACCATGGGAAAGTTTGGCTAGGTTTTAGACCAATTTAGAAAGAAAGAAAAAACATTTATTTGTGACACAACATAATATTAATATCATAGCCTGTTTTATACTTTTTGAAAGGTGATATTTATAAACTATCGAACATATAGATCGTGATTTAATGGAATCCTTGATTACTTTAATAATCAATAGGCGTCAGTATGCGGAAAAATAAACTAAGCAGATGTTACAAAAAAAGTGCAAAATTGCTACAACGAATTACTTTAATTTATATGTTTATTCAATATTAAAATAGCTTTCAAACTATATATATTTATAAACTTTTAATCAGTTAAACATTTGTGACAGAAGTTATAGCTAGACTAGTCCTTTGAAAAACCTTGGCCAGGAGTTAATTTCATATTAGCATTTACATCTAAATCGAAAGTTACATAGTTTCTAATGAAATCAAAAGATCGTTACCTAACCTTGTCTCTCTTGCCAAGTCTTACAATGGCGCTAAGGAATCGATACTCGTAATCACTGAAGTGATTCTCAGAGCGCACGACCCACACGAGCGTCGCCAAGTTGCAGTTTATATGCAAATGTGTCCTGACCACTGACCGCCTTCTATAGAAGCCACATGAAGAAAAAGAAAAAGGCTTTACTTGCAAATCTACTCACCACTGAGGCTTTACAGCATGTGAAGGTGCATTCAGACCAAACGAGCATTCGCTATTCTATCCCCCACTCTACGAAATCAATGAATCACGTTTTGTGTAACGATCGAATTTCGTAGATTAGGGGGTTAGAATAGCGAAGGCTCGTTTGGTCTGAATACACCTTAACAAAATTATCATTGAGCTATGGTACTGTTTAGGCACATTTTGCGTGAGGTTGCTCCAATAAAGGTGAATAGGGAAATAAATAATAATGATTTTATAATATATTATGTCATTGAAGTAAAATCGTCCGCAGACCACGAACCCTATAAAGTGTTTTAAAGCGTCGGAATGAAGTTAAAGTTAATTAATATACGCGATTTTATCCGTTTTTACGCGTTTTTATTTCATAAAATCTGTTCATAGAAAATTTTATAGAAGATCTTTTTTGAGTTAGGTATAGGACAACACAACTGCCTGGTGACCACAAGTATCAGACAGATCGTCGAAGAAGATATTTTGTATAAAATATATTTTATATAATATTGCCTCAGAATATCGCATGTCATCACACACTGAATGTATTTTTTGTAAAGGGTATATTTGTGATTTACGAAGTTCGTAGGTAATTCTCGAATATATGCTTACGAAAAAATACATAAATCACTTAAGACTGTTGATCCAAGTGTGCGACATGCGAGTCGGTGGAAAAACGAGCTACACCTACAGGACTTTGCCATTCGGATATGCTCCTCCTAGTGAGTATGGTCTGTGGTCATAGTTAAGTGCCCAGACATAGTTCCACTACGCCAGTACCACGATGGCTTCACGGCACTGTAGTACCACAATAGAGCTCAAGGAGTGATAAAATCCAATGGCACCAACCAATCAAGATGTAACAAAATGATAGGTATATTCTCCTGAAATTGTCTCCGTAGGAGGACGGAGTATGGGAAATTGAAATTCGGAGACTTACGGAGACAGGTTATTAAGTTTAGGAAAGTTGATATGCAGCAGGTAATTTCCCTTTCTTTGACGAAAGAGAGACTTGTTATAATTTTGTTTGTTTCATATCACATACAGACACGTCAAATAAATGCACGGCCCAAATCGCTGGTCCTAAAGATTGCAAAATGTTCACGTAGTTTCCTTACTGGGCCTAGGGGAGCACTAAAACATTTTTTTTTGTAAAGATGGTGCTTTTTTGCGCGCTAGTGCGAGAAGTGGCTCATTTTACGTCAGGTCCACAACTTCGGAGGGCCATCTGTACTAAAAAACGTCGTATGAGGCACGCGCAAATTCGTAAAAAGGAAATTCGTAACTCGTGTCGATTTAATACATCGCCACTAGTTTCAAATTGCATGAATTCGCACTTGTGTTGTAATATACTATTTTAATTCAACCCTCAAGAGGGTGACATGCGGGTCCAAAAATTGTATAGAAAACGAGACGACGGGCGTGAAGATACGGTTAGACAATTTTCATCGAAACTCTTGTTGGGATTGTTTAGATTGAAATGTTAAGATGGCAATATGAAAGTAGTTTTTCTTTTCATTTAGGTGGCTTATGATGGTCACGCGTTTCATTTAACGTGCTAATTGTCACTTTGTTAGAACCGGACGGCAAAAACGACAAACGATTAAATACGGAACTAACATAAGCCTTCTAGGTTCTAAAAAATAGACTGACACGTTCCTTATAATGTGTAGGTACTTTTAAAATTGGAAAGGACTACCTACGTTTAGTACGGGGGCGAAGCAGGGGGCAAAATAAATGAATTTCTTGGGACATCTTACACAAATCAACCTAGTCCCACGGTAAGCTCGATTAACACTTTATTGCGGACGAGTGCTACGCGCCACGCTCGTAGCCGATCCCGTTATTTTTCCGCTTCCACAGAGAACTCCCCTCGGGAGTTCCCCGCGCTCAAAGTGTTAAGGCTTGTGATGTCGGTACTAGGCGACGATATAATAGATAGATACGATAGATACATATAGAAAAGGAATATAGGTATAAAATAAACTAGTTGTCGTACATAAAACCATTTCAATAAAACGCGCTCCCATTGCATCGTTAACAGTCTCACATGCCACCAATAAATAAGTCCACATCCCGTAAAGCAAATGTACTCGTAAAGCAAATACTTAGGTACATAAAGCGATAAAACTAACAAAGGATGATTTTCCGCAGCGCTCCAAAGACAGTATATGAAACTGGTTGCAGGAAGCTCTAGAATTTCCTCGAGCATGTTATTTTAGCTTCAAACCGAATGTAGACATGGAAAATATACCACGCACACTCGATACCAAATTAAGGCCTTGACACATAACTAGACCCCGGTATCGGAGGTGCAAAATGGTAGCTGTCAAGTTCTTAGGGATGGGGTAAAAATATTTGTGATGTCGATAATTAAAGTTACATATCGATAATTTTTCTTTACCATAACAATAAGTTAACCCCCTTATTCATAAACGTCTGTTAACTTAACTAGCCGCTAATAATAGTTTGTCCCTTTTGCTCTTATGGAGACATTGTTAAGACCGAAAGGGACAAACAATTATTAGCGGCTTGTTAAGTTAGCAGACGTTTAGGAATAAGGGGGTAAGACTTTAATTAAACGCACCTATTTACGATAAAAACTAGGACTACATAATTACAAAATCAACAAAATATTTATTTAATGTTATACTGTAACATCGCCATACTTTTTATTGAGGCAATTGTCGATGAACCTTCTGAAGTTTGGGTTTTCGAATTTGGTCCAAAATATGTTACAACTGACGAAAAACTTAAGCAGATATCGGTTACAGTTTACTTGGTTTTAATTTTTTTCTTTCTTTCCGAGTGTTTTCATACAACATTGAGTTGCAATGCAAGATATGCAAGATTACAAATATTGGAATGGAATATCCTTTATAAATAATCAATATTAGTAGAACATACCTACGTTGTTGAATGTGCTTTTTTATATTCCAACATCTGGAAATGATGTGTATTCTGCAAATTGTATATTAAATCTTTTTCATTCATTTTTGAAGTTCAGGGTGTTCAGCAAGAAGTGACTCCACTTTCTATTGTATAAAATATTTTAGGTGAATAGACTCGTAAACACGGCTAAATAATCGAAGACATCGTTGTAAGATGACTTTGACTATCTATTGACATAAATAATTTATTATAAGTATTTAATATCTCAAAAGTTTTTTATTCAATGTTGTGCAACTCGAAACATAATAAATGTAATAGCAACCAGATATTTGTATTGTAATAGTAATGATTTAAATATTAAATGTTAATTATTATCAAAGATCCCGAAAAAAGGTATACAAATAAATGGTCCTTGTACAGTCCACTGTACATAAAAAAAATAATTGTACAAAAAATCGAGTATCGATATCGACATCACAAAATGTCTTTACCTATCCCTACGTAAGAAATTGACAGCTATCATTTTGCACCTCCGATACCGGGGTCTACACATAACTGTTTGCTGTTTTGTTGTTGACTGATTGTGTTTATTCCTTAGCCCTTTTGAGTCGTATGCAATTTTGAGCATTTTAAACATTAATGCAGCGGAATGAAATGAATTTTCATTTACATATTTCGAACACCGAAATATGCACTGTGATATATACCTTTAGGTATTATCATTATTTTCCTTGCCTTTTTTGGTAGAACATATATAAGTTACATATGTAAGCAACGTTGTAGATCTAATTATATCATCATTCTGTAGGTACCACTGTTATGTTCTTGGAATAAATTATTGATATGATTTGATTTCGTTTGCCACTTATTAAATAACAATAATAATTTCATAATAAACCAAATACAGAAGCAAGAAGCGCTGATGGCTTAATTATCAAATAATTTGCCCATTATAAGCTTTGGAAATCTTAATATAATAAGAAGATTAAAAGATTAACGCTTCAGTCTCGAATTAAAATTCCCGTCATGTTCGAGTTGTTTAATTATAAGAACGATCGATTATTTAATAACCTAATCTTTTTTAGAAAAACTTGTCTTTATCCCGGCTAAAACACGAGACGAGAAGTCATGTTCTATTGTTTTAATATTACACATATTACTGTTAAGGGTTCCGTGGTAAATTAGGAAACTTACCTATAGTTTTGCTATTTTTATCTGTCCGCCTGTCTGTCTATCCGCAACTTAGCTCAGTGATCGTTAATACTAGAAAATTTTAATTTGGTATAGGTGTAAATTTGTGTTATACACATTGCCGACTGGTAGTATCTGATCTCATAGAGTATTTTTTCCAGCAAAAATTGCGTGTAAAAATGTTGGCTCTCCGAGATATTCTAGATTTTTCTATACAAATCAAACGCTACACGATGCAGAGATAATGGTTTCCGACCTTTACTATTTTCTTTGTTTCAAAAACCTATAGATAACGAAAATAACAGACCATAAACTAGAAATGAGACAAAGAGAATGTGGAACAAAGGTAACATGTATCATAAAAAGATGATTGAGGACTGAAGGTAACATACAAAACTGGTATGAAAACAACTATGTTAGATTTATCGGTAATTACGCTGATCCACCTTACAATATCAATTATTTTTATATCGTCCCACTTTCACTAAAGGTATTGTTCCTTTTTGTTTTTCTGTGGATCTTAATAATCGGTGAAATAACTGAAGATGGAATTTTAACAGCGGTTGTGTACGAGTAAGTAGGCTAGGTACACTGAATGGACATTTACTTAATTAATTTTATTAAAATATACCTATAGTACAGGTTTCCATTAATAGAGGACTCCACAACTGCTTGTTTGTTATTGTTTATAAAATTACTAAACGTGTGAGAGTAAGTAATAAGCATTGTGTCCCATAGTCTTGTGACATCCGGTACATGTCAGTATCCTCCAAAGGCCGAAGGTCCTTCCTATGGTAATAATTAACTTCTTCAACGGCTGTAAATAGCATGCCACGGTCCTACCAGTAGGACTTATACAAAAGCCGAAATTGTTTTTAAAATTTCGCGCCAATTGAATCTGACGTATTTAATAAAAATTAAATAATACATTATTAATTAAAATTTTTCCAAAAAGGCACCATAAACTGATAATAAATATGCCCCGAAGCTGTTGGCGGCATACAAGTCAAATAACATAAATAAAATGTGATCTTAACGTGGGCCTGGACAAGTATAAAACAATAGTACCTACTACTGGTAGGACCGTGGTTTGCAATAACTAGGAGCCAAATTTCGCCTTGGGCCTTAGGAGGGTATTAGAAATAGATGTCTCCATATTTGTAATTACAACGCACGCATCTTGCACTGCGGGCCGATTTGAAAACAAGGCTTTAGGCCCCCATGCCAGACGTGAATGAATCGGCCTCAGTGCGCCTGTTGTGTCTGCCGTCTGGAGCTATCGATCCGGCGCCCTCGATTCAGGCTGTGCCCGACTGTACCACAAAAAGGCCTATACGCTATCTACCGAGTGCAGTCATTGGCTTTTTCAGCTAAGCCTGCTTTCACTAATCTAAAAAGGCCTATGTAGTTCGGTTTGCGTATTATTTATACTTTTTTCGATTTAGGACGTTTGAGTTGAAAAAAAGCCTATAAGTTACCGCGCTCCGGCAGTTATTGTGGTTTTCATTTTCTTGTATACGCTTATACTGCAATTCAAAAAAGCTTTTAAGAAATGTTGGCTGCTAAGACGCACATTCCATTTCTTTTTTGTTGCGTTGTGGAGAGTGAGTAAAGTTGCAATTTATTATGAGAAAAGTATTACTAAGATAATCATATTGTTTAGGTACCTACTTTACGACCGAGTAATCATTCACGCAATGCTGCTGTGGCTGTATTGGGGTAGGTTGTTTTTTTTAGTAACATGTCGTCAGTGCCTACATGGAAGAGAAATTGTGTTTCACATAATTGTTATGCTGTAATTCTTTGTTCAATTCATTCGTAGTTACTACGTTTTTCTATTGCGTGACAGTGCCATAAATAAGCTTTTTCAGAATAGTGACGATATATAAAAATATTCTAGTTAGTTTTATCACAAAGTCATCCAGTCGTTTTTATTCTTCGGGTAGTAAAAGTTTTATCTGGATCTCATGAATTTCGCATTTTAGGCCCATCTTGTTGAAAAGTTCACAGAAAAACGTCCTTTATCGCCTATTGTCATTTTCACCCGTCGTACCCTTTTTAACCTCTACCTCTCATTGTTTGTTTTATCATGTATTACTGGAATCTATTTTTCGGCTTTCTGTCCTCTAAATAACAGTTTGTATTTAACTAGAGTTTGTCACTGAATACAACGTGTGCGCGAGCATCGAGAGAGATTTGCCAGCGTATTCCCGACCACATGAAACTAATTCGTTGCAAGAAAAAAAATTATATACTCGTAGTTCAGGGCTTCAATGAAAACAAAAGTTAACGTCATTTAACTTGACGTTACTCATATAGTTTCTATGACTTACTTTCGTAACACGATAAAAGCTATGGTGATTTTGTTTTCAAAATATTTTTGAAAAATGCCCTTTTGTCATTTATTCCTATGTAAAATACCTGGGTTGGGCTTGGTAGTAGAGACAATCAAACTAGATAGGTACATTAAGTATATTAAATACATACTTTTTGATTTTTTTTGCCTTTAGAAGACGGCAAAAATTTCACATTTTTTATCATCCGCGGTGGCAACGTCTATACCAAACCTAGCCCTGTTTACCCCAAAAGTTTCTATA
>JALPQI010009539.1:0-36466 GCA_025490895.1 Thaumatotibia leucotreta
TTTTTCGCAATGTACATCGAAAGTATATACCAAAAGCATATTCTTGATGAATGTGGACAAGCTTAATACCCTTGGAAAAGGCAAAAAAAATTGCATGTAAACACGGTTGTGACAATGTATGACACGGACGTGACAGTTTTGCAATATATGTTAAAATTGATGTTATTAAATTCGTAATATCATAATTTATTATAATTAAGCAATAAAATATACCAAAAGCTTATTCTTGATGAATCTGGATATGCTTAATACCATTAGAAAAGGCAAAAAAAAACATGTAAACACGGTTGTGACAATGTATTACACGGACGCGATTTTATGCAATAAATATTAAAATTGATTTTATTAAATTCGTAATATCATAATTTATTACGATTAAGCAATAAAATAAAGCAACGAAATGGTTTCATTAACAGTATTCATTAGTGTTTTTCTTCAAAACAGTAAATAAATATATCGATATCCCTTTTACAAGGGTCGTCTGAAAAGTTTCTGGCCTGACAATGGAGAATAATTTTTAAAAAAACCTCCTTGGTACTACAACCTTACTTTCTTCTGATGTTAAATGTCAAAATTGGCGCCATTTTATCGGTAAGTTTTTCTGTAATTGCTGATTTCCTGAAACAATACCTACAACATCTCTAATATGCCAGATACAAATCTTGGCTCGGAGAACAGAGATTTTCAAGAACGGAGGGGTAATTGGGCCTATTTTGAAAAGCAAAACGGCAACTACTACTTGGCCTTGTTAAAATCATGAGAGCATTGTAGGGACAATTGTATAGCCTTGCAAGAGTTATAAGGAGACTATGTTAAAAGTAAATAAAAAATATAACACAAAACGAGTTGTTTGTATGTCAGGCCAGAAAATTTTCAAATCCATGGGAAAATGGATGAATAAAAATCAATAAATAGTGTATATTAAATATTCAAAATCATCTATAGTAAATAACAGTATAAATCCGTAGATTATCTAAATTAAACGAAAATGTCACGACCTCGTGTTATGTATGTCACAACCACGTACTCAATAAGTCCATGGCCGTGACGTTTTTTTCATATCGTGGTTGTGACAATTTGAGACGTGTTCGATATAACCTAAAAGCTAGTCATGATCTCACAAATCTTAATTAATTATCACGAACTACACTGTGTGAGGTACATGTTATGTTTCAAACAATAGCGCGACATTGTTACTTACGTTTAAAAGCCAAACACGGCGTTGACGTGTTAAGGTTGTCCCTTTTTATAAATAAATACGGAGAAATTTTTCTTGAGACACACACAACGTTCAGTTATTTGCAAATTTGACAACAACACAATGTTGCTGTTCTACAAAAACATAAAAAGGGTTCCCAATATCAAAGACACTTTTTTACAGAGATCCGTAGTTTTATAGTAACGTGCACGGTCGTGACACAAAAACTACTCACACATTTTATTCTGATGTAAATCATAAATAGTAATGGTTATTAAGATTTCTTTAGTATTATCTCATAAATCAAACATTAACCTTGCATAAATGCTGTAATATTTTGCGTGAGAATTTGACAATTCGCCAGAAAAAAATTATATGTTTTCGAATTCGGCAAACTCACACAACACGGTCCGTGACATTTTGGGGTTAGTAATTTTTTTAATAGCTGGCTAATAACTTTATGGCAAAAATGATGCTCTGACATGATATTAGTGGTAATTTACTACGTGAATCAATACACACTTTATATATTTTCCCACAAAATATATTCGATTCTTACATATCCCCCGCGCATGCCGCCGCCTGTTGCGAAGTCACGTCGGCGTAACTACGCTGACGTCGCCGGTCAGCCTGTCGCCGCTAACCGGGCCACCTTGCCTCCTGAGGGAACGGGTCCCAATAAGGGCAAGGCCTCCGGCATCTTTGTGGACAAGGAGGGGTTCACATTGGTGAAACGGAAGAGCAGGGCGCGCAGGGCGCCTCGAAAGACTGTGTGGCACCGCCGAGACGGTTAATTCTGGTCTTCCGGTTGCAACACCGAGTAGGGCGCTCTACGTGTCGCGCCTGCATTACTCCGCCGTGCCCAACGATGTGGTGGAGTACGTCCGCCGGAAGACGGGTTACTCGCTGAGGGTGCAGCAGCTGCGGTCGCGCCACTACGTGCACTTCAGCTCGTTCGTGGTGCGCGTGCCGCGCCCGCTGCAGGACACCATCGCGAGTGCTGACTTCTGGCCGAAGGGCGTCGTGTTTCGGCAGTTCCGAGGCAATCTGCCGAATTCTACGCCGGATCAGACGACGCAACGGGGCCACGTCGTTACGTCGCCTAAATCTAACTAGTTTTAAGTTGTTTTTATATTTTTGTAGTTCACAGTGCCTTAGTGTTATAACTGTAATGCTGTGTAACTTATTTGAATAATAAATAAATAAATATCACAGAAAAAAATGTAAGAATAAGAATTACCCGTAGATGTTTGGCAGTCCTCAACCGTGCGTTTTACTAGAAATTTCCAGCATCGCACAGCTAAACTGTGGAATGATTTGTCGCTTGCAGTGTTTCCGGACCATTACGATCTTCAAACCTTCAAGAAGAGAGTCCCAGTGGCCTATCTCACAAAACATTACAAGCGTACAATTCTACAAAATTGTATAAACTCACATACAAAAAGTTGTCAATTTTGTAGAATTGTATTACGCTTGTAAAGTTTTGTGGTTTTGGGTCCGTGGGTGACAGTGATCGCGTACCATCAGGAGATACGTCTGGGTCGCGTTTTAGAAAGAGAGGCAAACAGCAAAATTATAAATTGTAACTTTATAAAACGCGACCCGGTTCGCTTGCATCCCATTCCATAAATAAAAGAAATTATAAACGAGTATGCCGTGTGGTGACGGCAGTAAGAATACATTTGTCACCATCCCAACTCCTCCTGTGGGTGTCGTAAGAGTCGACTAAGGGATTTAAGTGTCACTGACCATTGTACAAGATTGATGATGGGCAGCAGCGTCATCATAGTGGACACATTACTGCGATCGCCAATCCGCTTGCACAGCGTGGCGATTATGGGCATTTACCTCCTAATGCGTCTATACGCATAGTTAATAGGAGAGGCCTACGTCCAGCAGTGGACTAACATAGGCTGATGATGTATAAACGAGTGTGAGGATAAAACAAAAAGTGTGTTATGCTATACTACTTCGTATATAATGTATTTCGGTGCTATCATTTTATTCGCGATAATCTACTATAATGCAATTTATATTCACAAGTGGCACACGGTGAAGTATCCAAATCGTTTCCTAAAATTATTGTTTCATCATCATCATCATCATCAGCCAATTGACGTCTACTGCTGAACATAGGCCTCCCCCAGAGAGTTCCACAAAGACCGGTCGTGAGCTGTCCGCATCCATTGGACACCCGCAAGCTTTACCAGGTCGTCGCTCCATCTTGTGGGGGGCCTTCCCACGCTGCGCCGTCCAGTGCGTGGTCGCCACTCGAGAACACGTCGACCCCACTGGTCATCGGTCCTCCGGGCAAATGAATGTTTATTTATTTGTATTGTGCTGTGTTACCTACCGTGAAGCTGTTCACGCGATGAACTCATCGGAAGACCAGCGCTGAAACTCGCTAGCAACATGCTGAGATGAGGCCATTTCGTAGCTTACACGTTCTTATTTGTATAATATTTATTTTTTCGTTTCTGTATTTTGTATGTGCTACGAATAAAGTAAAGTTATAAAGTTTTAAAAAACTTTTATCATTGCGTAACCATCAAAATCAGTTAAATAGTTGTCATTTTATCTTTAAAATAGACGGAATCCGATAAACATACTTACCACTTCAAATATAGTCAGAATTCCACTATTAAAACTTTTTCCTTTCGTCATGGGCACATTGTATAATTTTTTTTAATTTAATTTCGCCTACATTGCGTTCAACCTCAAAATTGTTCTCAACAAAAGAAACACTGGATTTAGCAGATCAAAGCGAATTTGACGAGTTATTTTAGTAATCAACTTGGGTTAAGTTGGCTGACAGCCGATCTGATCTAACAAAATCTTCAGTTTAAGCAAGTTTATTAAATCATACTTTTATTAAGGTTATCAAGTTTTTGAGAACAAATTAAATTATTGTTGTTTAATAATTATAGAAAGGGAAAATCATTTATTAACAAAAATATAGTAACAAAGGATAAATTAATTGTTATCACGCAAGCACTGATGGAGATATTAGGTACTCTAGTCAGGTAGAGGAAAGATTGGGCAGGGCTGCGCCATCTTTTAGGCCAAAGAAGTTTTTGAAGGAGTTAAATTTGTGGCGCGTACCCCGAATACACATGCTTGTAGCACGGAGTATGGAAATTATAATTTTCGATCTAAGCCAGCCCATTACTACGCTGAGGGATCTGTCCCAACGATCAGCGATTGCTTCGCCGAGATGTTTCACGAAAGCGGACATCTGAGGTGCGAATATCCCATCCACGGATGTTACAAGGGGAGTAAATGTCGCATGCCGTTTTTCACAAGAGTTCAAATATTTTCGTTTCTTTTCCTCTTCGGCGGATTTAAGTACGGCTGCTACCGGACGTGAGATGTAAGAGGGAGCGTCAGTGTCTACGACACGGATATCAAATAACGCCTCCCTCTGTGCATCCCAAACGCCACGGCAGCAAAGGTCTCCCCGAAGTCCGCAGTCACCTTCCGTGATGAGGGGTTCTTTGAATACATTCCCCCAGGCGTGCTGACATAGCTCACAAAATAGGTCCCGGATTTCGTTGTGACGGCGTGTAATTAATCCGCCAGTTTTACAGCAGAGAGCGTGGTCCACGTCAAAAACATCATTGCCGCAGCCGTCACATGATTTAGGCATGGAGATAGGTGTTCTGTGGTATCTTAGTGCCAATGCATCTCTGAATTCCATTGGGGATAGGTCAAAGTGGTCTTTTCTTGTAGGGATAACCGAGAGCCAAGTAGACGATTTAGTTTTAGTTTTCGTGAAAATTGAACGTTCGACTGCTCGTTTTTTGTTGGGAGAAAGTTTGTTTAAAATAGAGTCCAAAGTTACATCATCTTGAGAATTTTTAATTTTCCGGTATTCCTTTCTTGAATGTGCGAGGGACATGTGATGTTGAGTGAGGTCCAGTTCATTATTTTCAATTAAGGCGGATGAGAGGATTGAACAGCCATTTTTGGAGGTTTCATAATTTATGTTTAATAATTTGATTTGATTTGATCACAGGACCGTAGTGGCATTACATAAAATGAAAATTCACCTAAAATATTAAATTCGACCCGGGTGGTCAAAAGTCAGTCTTTGATGATGATGACTTATACCAAAATACCAATTTTCATAAAATTTCAAGCTCCGTAAAGCTAATTTCAAACTCATAAGTCTAATAACAACATTCTAAGAACCCTAATTGAAAATTTCCACAATCCTTCTATCAAAACTTCAGACTTTCATACAAAAGATTTTCTTATCTCACACCAAACAGGTGCTTTAAGCCATCGGCTTTACCTTATCATTTATTAATCTAAAATCAATATGGTAGACCGAAAAGCTGGCAACTTTCTCGCACAACGCATCAGTATTGCGATACTACTAGCATCTTCGGTAAAATGCCACAAGGGCCAATCTTGGTAGTAGTAGTAGTAGTAAATTACTTTATTGTACGCCGAAGATATTATAACACCATTATACAGAGATTAGGTACAAAGGAGAACTTATCCAGCAGTTCTCAAAGCAGATACCACTATATACAATTTATTTATAAATTAAGTATGTCTCCGAAGTAATTGTCCCGGAGAAAGGGATATAGCGAGTATCTTGAATAATAAGAAACATAACAAACATTAATTAATTATCATTATACTCCATTAGATAATCATCAGCCCATGATAGTCAACTGCAGGACGTAGGCCTCTTCTATTACCTATGCGTAAAGACGCATTAGGAGGTAAATTCCCATAATTGCCACGCTTGGCAAGAGGATTGGTGATTGCAGTATTGTGTCCACTATGAAGGATGCCACAATCATAAGGAGCTGCTGAGAAACACTAGGGAGGTCATAGTTAAATTATTACACTGGTTTGAGAGCAACGGCATGCAGTTAAATATAGGTAAAACGAATATCATCCACTTTTCACTCAGCTGGAAAACGGCTGCCAATAATAGATGTGAACATCAACGGTGAGCAAGTAAGGCCTGTGGCTCATGCCCGTTATGTAGGTTTCACATTTGATAGAGGTCTTCAGTGGGGGGAACACATTGACGCCTTATGTGCGAGACTCAACTCTGCCTTTTTTGCCATATCTCGATTGAAACGTACTTTGTCGCTGAGTAACCTTATAACTGCATACTATGCTTACTTTCACTCTCACCTCACTAGCGGGATAGACCTATGGGGCTTAGCAGCGGACAGGGACCGGCCGTTCCTGATCCAGAAGAAAGTGATTCGCCTTATCTGTGGTGTTCCTCCGGATGAGTCAGCCAGGAAACATTATGAGAAGCTCGGCATATTGACAGTTCCTTCTCTCTATATTTTCGAGGTTGGTAAGTATGTGAGAAGGAATCCAAACGAGTTTCCCACAATAAGGAGTAATTTCCCTAGAAGGAAACCATCATTGGCTGTCCCGGTGCATAGGCTGCAGAAAACTGAAAAGTCTCTCGGTGTAATGGGTGCTAAGATATATAATAAAATACCTGAGCCAATCAGAACCAATGAAACAGAGCGACGTTTTCTAAAATGCCTCAAAATGTATGGCCTATTACGCCGTTAATGAATAATAATTGTTACGAATAATAAATATTTATTTTGTTAATTTATTTATTTATGGAATTGTATATTATTGTGATGAAATGATTTAAATGTATGTTTACTATGTTATTGACGGTGTATGATTAATATCAATAAATGTCTTGTCTTGTCTTGTCTTATGATGACGCTGCTGCCCATCATCTTTTATCAAATAATGGTCAGTGACACTTAAATCCCTTAGTCGACTCTTACGACACCCACTGGAGGAGTTGGGGTGGTGACAAATGTATTCTTACTGCCGTCACCACACGGAAAACCATTAGTGAAGAAATAAATTAAAGGAACCTTAGGTACTTGCTTAGGTACAGTTTCTAAAAATTAATAATTAATTTTACTCTTACTATCATTGCGTATCGATCTTTAATATATTTATTCTTCAAATAAAACTATGGAAAACGGATAAACTCGCGTATATTAATTGAATTTACCTTCATACAGACGTTTCGAACACTTTAGAGGGTTCGTGGTCTGCGGGCGACACATTCTTTATTTTATGTGTTATCCTCGCGGTAACCGAAGAAAATATTATATTTATTCTTATTAATTCCTATTAAACGTGTTTCCCTAGTTCCGGCACCATGTATAATCCATCTCAAATACCATAGCCCGATGTCCCTTAAAACTTTTAAGTGGCATCGGGCCATGGTATTTGAAATGAAGTATAACTATATTAAAAAAAACAGAAACTGTGAGCGGTACAAGAGAAGCTAATAAATATTGAAATAACATCTACAACAATACTGAATATACTTAGAAGTGTAGTAGGCCATTAGTAGTGTAGTTATTACTACCACACTTTACTTTGGAGCTGGTTAAAAATTATTCTTTTAGTAAAGATGGTGCCATTTTTAAGCGCTAGTGCAAGAAGTAGCTCATTTTAATTCAGGTCCAAAACTTCGGAGGGCCATCTGTACTAAAAAAACGTGGTACAACACACGTGTAAAAAGGGAATGCGTAACTCGTGTCGATTTAAAACACTTCCTTTGGTCGTGTTTTAAAGCATCGCCACTCGAATTTCATGGTTTTCGCACTTGTTTCGTAATGTGGGTCAAAATTCTTTTCGTTGTCTTATTTTGTGTCCCTAAAAACGTGACGCATGGTGATTTTTGTATGAGATGATGTTTTGTTTTCAATGTTTGATGTATGGATTAAAATTTTGCGTGAAAAAAAAATACAAGTACACCGTATTTTTTTTATAATACTGAGTCGAAACAGCAACTTAAAGCGTGATAGAGTGGTATGAAACAAGACAACGAAAATAATTTTGACCTTTGTACTATTATGTTATAATGCTGACAAATATTTTCCAGAAGTCTTTATTTCGATATCAAAAAATTTTATTTGCCGTCTCGGCTTTACCAAATGAGCTTGTTTTTTTATTTCTGCAAGTTTATCTCAAAGACGGCTGTCGTAGCTAGGAGCAATCATTTCCTTCGTTAGTTGCGACCACCGTTTGCGACAAAATGAATGGTCAGCAGGATGTTTATGTTTATTATAATCTAGATTTTTTATTATATCTGATTCAGCCATCTTGCCTGAATCAATGAGCCCGGGAAGGCAATTTTCATATTTCAATAATAAATAGATTGTTTATAAATGTTCATTGACATCATGGTAGTAATGAACTATGACCATAGATATATACCTTCCGTGTGGTGACGGCAGTAAGAATGCATTTGTAACCATTCCAACTCCTCCTGCGGGTGTCGAAAGAGTCGACGAAGGGATTGACAATTATTTGATAAAAGATTGACGATGAGCAGCAGCGTCATCATAGTGGACACATTACTGCGATCGCCAATCCGCTTGTCCAGCATGGCGATTATGGGCATTTACCTCCTAAAGCGTGAGAGGCCTACGTCCAGCAGAGGACTATCATAGGCTGATGATTTATAACCTAAATCTCTGTTATTCTTTCAAAAGGAATTCCAGGAAAGAATAATATTCCACAAAACATCAGAGACTTGGGCCAGCAATAGGTTTATGGTACCTATTTAGGTAAGAAAGCGTACTACTTTTTTATTTTTTTATTTATGTAAAGACACTTAAAAGCGTAAATCCCACTTGGTGTGGGATGCAACCTGCGTAGACACGCTAGCCCCGTCTCATCTCCACCGAACCTCTGCGAGGGCAGCGGCAGCAGCAGTGGAGGCTGAAAAATCCAAGATGGGAAAATACAGTTGTCTCGGCGCCGAATATAATTTCGTTCCTTTTGGCGTCGAGACTTTTGGTCCGTGGGGTCCTAGCGCTCTGAGTCTCTTCAAAGACCTATCGAAGAGACTCAGAGACGCCACGGGAGACCCAAGAGCTGGCAGCTCCTCGCTCAACGCATTAGCTTGGCAATCCAGCGAGGAAATGCTGCCAGCGTCCTGGGTACCATGCCGCAGGGGCCTGTTTTAGATTTATTTTAGATTTTATTTAGTTTAATTTTAGATTTTATCTAGTTTTAGTTTAGTTATGCTTTTTAAATTAAATTTACTTAAAAGCTAATACCAATGACCTGGCGAGCGAAAACCGCGTACGGTTTATCTGCCGCCAAAGTTGTCGCTCGTTCACTTAATAATTGATATTATCGTTATCATTACAAGGACAATGTTACAAAATTATGAAACATTTTCTTGGTGATAATAATTTTATGTGTCTAATAATTTTGTTCGTAAAATGACATGGGCTAAGGCCTGACATTTTGTATGAAATTCCTTTAAATCATTGTTTGCTCGTAGAACCCAAAACTACGTAAGTGCTTACTATTGATTGATCTGAGGTAAGTCATGTAAACATTTCATTGCAAGTTTGAGAAAAATAATTTATTTTACGAAATGGCATGTTTTTCTGTATTTGTTATTTATTTAGATTTTTGTATACTTATTGCTGGAACATCATCATCATCATCATATTCAGACGTTATTCGTCAACTGAGCATAGGCCTCTCTTCTTGTACGCCACTGGTCCCGGTCCTGAGCTAACTTTATCCAAAAGTGACCCGTATTCTTTCGAATATCGTCCACCCAACGAGCGGTCGGACGCCCTGCGCTTCTCCCATCTGAAAGAAGCCACCAATCCGTTAACATTTTGGTCCACCTGCCATCACGCTGCCTGGCAATGTGTCTTGCCCAACTCCACTTCAGTTTGGTAATAACGTGCACTTGCACTTTCGTGCGATGTCGAATCTCGGTATTCCTCACACGGTCTTGGTGGAACATAACAGAACAAAATTGAATACGTATCACTACCACCAATATACCTTTGTTCTACAAATCATTAAAAAAAAATGATTTGTTGGGTACGCTACGCAAAGGATAAAATAGGATACTTGGTGATAATAAAACACCTTTTGAACGCCTACTGCAATTTCTGTGTGTCTTACATCATCGGCACTGTAAACTGCAGTTCTCTAATGAGGGCGGTCGGATTTCAACATTAAAAAATATTCTCCACTTTGTGAACAAACTTCTCTAGTTATAGCGAGAAATTTAAAATTTTATGTAAAGTAAGACAATAGTAAAACATATTTATTAATTTCAAAGTAAGTTTCAGACTCAGTCGCACCGCCTTTTACCTAACATTCATGAAAACAAGACACATGAACTATGGCCCTAAAGATCCCATGAACTTCGAAATTCGACAATTTAGGGCATGTCTCTGTCACACGGTTGACGCTTTAGTTGGAGTGACACAGACGCCCGTCTATGTTTTTCGAAGTTCGCGGTAGATCCTAGTGCGAACCATGATTGACGTATTACCTTGTCGCTCTTGTGAATCTGTTCCTAAGTGTGACAGAGACACATCGTTCGCAGTTCAGGGTAGCTTATCTGATCTCTATTGTACTTACTTTTTAAATTTAATCACGGCCTTCAAAGGCTAATCTCTCGCCGGCTCAGCTGAAAGATAACTAGATTATCCCGAATCGTAGGGCTGTCAAATTGCGGGCGTGCCCCTTAATCTGGGACCGCAAGCCTTGATGTCTGGTTTCGTAATGCTCAACCCTAATTAAAACACAATTATGAGAGAGTTATATAAAAAATAGAACAAAATTTTGTAACAATGCATTGTATAGTGTTTTGAAAGTGCTGCTATTGCTTTGCTGGGTGGCCCTCATGCAGGGTCCACCCAAATAGCTACCTCCGTCTTACCCGTTAACCTGCCGCTAAATAGCAGTGTTTGCAATGCTATGTTTCGGTTTGGGGGTAAGATAGCCGGTGTAATAACTGGCAAAGATAAAGGCAATCCATCTAAGTCCTCAGAGTAGGCAGCGCATAGGCGATTTTTCGGTCACTATGTCCAATTGTCAATGGGCCTCAGATCCCGCTTTCCATCAGGTGGACTGAGAGCTTAGTTGTCTACCTTCGTCACATAAAAAAAAAATGTATTTTAGAAGCTAAAGTTTACATAGTGTGACCCCCTGTCTCTGTATGGATTGGGAAATATAAATAATACGATAATTACGGATTACGAATGTTCAGTTTACACTCGTCCGCTAGCCACCCGGGTTGCAGGTAGAATGCCTACCCACCGCTCCGCTACCGGCGAGAGTCAACTGACATATCCTTTATTATTAAATAATCACATGATCGGGCCTCACTGAAAATCAGCGTTGCGTAGTGTGCTCTGCGGTGCACTACGTGACAACAAGCTGAGTGAGGACCCTTTGGCACAACTTCAATATCTCTGTTTTTAATGTAATAATAATTTTAAGTTATGTTTTGTGCTAATAAATTCATTTCATTTCATTTCATATTTCCTCACTGTAACAGGAACGGATTAGCACACATAGTCGTGTTATTTCTGAAATCTTGTGACGTGTGTCCTATAATGTTTTGCCAAGAACTCTTTATGAACGATGCACGTTAAGATTCCGTACCATTAGCGTTTTATAAGTGGCGGTGTGGGGACGACGCGATAAGAATGTTACGGATTTGGGTCGATTGCGAAGAATAAATAATAATAAATTAATAATTACATATCTTGCGACATCTTACACAAATCAACTTAGTCCCATGGTAAGCTCAATTAAGGCTTGTAATGTGGGTACCAGATGACGATATAATATAATAGATAGATACAATATAGATACTTAAATACACACACAGCCATGACCAAGGAACAAACATTTGTGATAAATACACAAATAATGCCCTCGTCGGGATTCGCACCCGGAACCTCCAGCTTCGTAGGCAGGGTCACTACCAACTAGGCCACGGAGGCTGACTGTACATAGATAAGGCCTTAAACCAAAGTCGCGATCGCGTCAATTCGCCGCCCCCGGCGAATACTAAGATAACTGCCATTACCATGGTTTTAGTGTTATGTCATATTGTTATGTGTTATGTGTTATGTTATAAAGGAGGTGACAAGAGCTGCCCAGGAAATTATCGACCCATTTCGCTTCTCAGCAGTCTGTCGAAAATTTTAGAAAAGATTATTAATAATCAGCTCATAAATTTCCTTGAAGCGGAAGACTTGCTCTCCCAAAGACAGTTTGGCTTTCGGAAAAACAGGTCTACTGAACAAGCTGCCACCCTACTGGTTAACCTTGTGTCTTCCTATCTTGACAAAGGTGAATCCTGTGTGGGAATCTTCCTAGACTTGGCTAAGGCGTTTGACACTGTCTCGATTCCGATATTGCTAAGGAAGCTTGAACTGCTGGGCATTCGCGGTGTTGCCTGGAACTGGTTCAAAAGCTACCTTTCAAATCGAAGGCAGTGTGTCAAATTCGGCGCCTTAGCCAGTGACTCGGTTCCGACATCCTTCGGTGTCCCCCAGGGAAGCATCCTTGGCCCAACTCTTTTTTTAATTTACCTTAATGACTTGATCTCTTTGCCTGTCAGACAGGCAGAGATAATATGTTATGCAGACGATACCGCGTTACTGTTTCACGATCTTTCTTGGGAGCGTTGTTTCGAGGTAGCGGAGACAGGCCTGTCGATGATCGCTAAATGGCTAGCTGATAATCTGCTCTCTCTCAACATCTCTAAAACAAAATACCTTTGTTTTCACAAAACAGCTTCTTCTGTCCCTACCTCACGGCCAGATCTCAAACTTTCTCGGAACAGTTCTGTGGTCAGTGATTTAACTATCTCAGGGAAAAATGTAGGTGTGGTTAGTAATTGTACTTCCATTAAGTACCTAGGAATAACACTTGATGAAAACTTAAATTTCAAAAAACACCTTGAAGTGGTGGCGGCCAGAATTAGAAAGGTGGTCTATATTATGAAACTGCTGCGTCGCTGTGCTACAAGGGATTTGTTAAGGCTTGTGTACGTTTCAATGTGCGAATCGATCCTGGCATACTGCATAAGTGTTTGGGGGGGCTCCACTAGCTCAGCACTTCTGCCTCTCGAAAGGGCTCAACGATTCGTACTTAAGGTTATGCTTGGAAAGCCTAGATGGTTCCCGACACATGCCCTTTACAAGGCTGCGGACGTCCTGACTGTGAGGCAGATAATGATCTTGCGGGTTGTAACTCACGTGCACAAAAGAACTTTAAATTCGGTGGAATATCCTGCCTTAATTCGTAAACGGATTTTTAAAATACCAACTCCCGCAATAAAAACTGCATTTGCAAGACGTTTTCCTAACTCCCTGCATCCTTATATTTACAACACGGTGATGAAAGCCTGTAATGTCTCTAAAAAGTCTCCTCGCGAAGCCAAAATAATAATTGAAAACTGGCTGAAAGGTCTTAGCTACAGTCAAACCGAATTGATTCTGAAGGTCATTACGTAATCACTCTCACAATCCTAGTAGCCTTTTAAACAATTCATTCACATACATACACGCACTCACACACACACACACACACACACACATGTAACTAGACTAGATTGTATTTAGTTTGTATTTAAATAGATCTATCCATTAGAAAAAAACCTACTATATTACCTAACCTATTTAATAAACCTTAACCTTTGTTGTATTCTGTATGTTACCGGAGAATCAGACTATTTCTATGTAACTGCTTCCTTTAAAACCGAATCCGGCTACCACGTGACAGGCATAGCCTAGTGTGGAGCCACAAGATATTGTCATTATTATGTAACTAAGGTTTTCTGGTAAATAAACAATTTTTTTTTTTTTATATATTTGAAATTTGTGGGTGCTAATGCATCTGTTGAATTTTTTTCGTAATTTTTATTCTGTTATTTACGGAGATAAAAAAAATGCAATGTTATTCTTTGATTTTATTGATCTCTTAAATTGCCAGAATAAACGTCTATGAGGATAATATCAAAAATGATTATTAGCCTTTACGCTATAAACGCTCGTATCATGATATTCGAGTGAAAATCATTCTACAACAAAAAGACATCAGGCAGTTATCATTTTATTCTCGTATTAAAAATCTTCTGTCTGTTCGGATATCGTCCTTTAGTAACGATTATCTATTTGTGCGAAACATTAAAACGTATTATCTTCCTTTTCATTTACATACGTTTGACAATCAAAAATTGAAATGGCAGATACAGTACCGCGGAAAATTCCTAAAACGTACCTAGTAATGTTTGTGTACTAAATGAGAAACAAATCAGTGCGTTTAGCGTGACGGCTCACCCTACGCGAACCACTCACGCTGTCAGTCTATCAGCCGGAGGGCCGCAGGCTCGACAGCTCGCCCTACGAGAACCACTCACGCTGGCAGTCTATGAGCCGGAGGGCCGCTGGCCCTACAGCTCGCCCTACGCGTACCACTAACGCCTGGAGTCTATGAGCCGGAGGGCCGCAGGCCCTACAGCTCGCTCTACGCAAACTACTCACGCTGTCAGTCTATCAGCCGGAGGGCCGCAGGCCCGACAGCTCGCCCTACGAGAATCACTCACGCTGGCAGTCTAAATCGGTGGCCCGCAGGCCCGACGGCTAGCCTTACGCGAACCACTCACACTGCCAGTCTATCAGCCGGAGGACCGCAGGCCCGACAGCTCGCCCTACGGGAACCACTCACGCCGACAGTCTATGAGCCGGAGGGCTGCCGGCCCTACAGCTCGCCCTACGCGAACCACTCACGCTGTCAGTCTATCAGCCGGAGGACCGAAGGCCCGACAGCTCGCCCTACGGGAATCACTCACGCTGGCAGTCTATGAGCTGGAGGGCCGCAGGCGACAATGAAATAGCGTAACATGAAAACGAAACGGATGGCTATAGGCCACCTGCGAAGGACGAAGGCCCGGAGCATCCAAAGATATAAATATTAGTTAGCGATATACTTTCTCAAATGCATCGGTCATCGATGACGTCTTCCTAGGACTGACAGAAACAGATGCTCTAAATATAACATTTTCGGTAAGCCTTCAACCATAATCGTATTACAAGGCAGGTTTATTCGAATTTTAATGTCGTTTCTCTTACTCTTCTAACAGATATTCCATTAGTTCGAATAAAATTCGGGAATGCGATCGAACGGAAATGGTATTCCAATTCATATTATAGAACCCATATCAGTGCAGTTCCAGATCAAAAGTCACGACACAGCTGAACGAAGAATGTTACCTGTGGTATTATGCTGGGCGTCAACAGTTCATAAGATGCAGGGAAGTGCAGTCGATCATGCCGTGGTTTATTTAGGTTCGAAATGTTTCGCTGCTGGACAAACATAACTAAGAAGCTCTGAGTAGAGTTCAGTCTTTAGACAGTCTACAGATTGAAAAATTAGATTGCACAAATTAACTGAAAAAAGACCTTACAATAATGAAGCGTTAATTGAAATGGATATACTGGGGAATAATATATTACAAGTAACGAACTACAGAAGGGTTGAGTTAAGCGTATGATACATATATGTACTTATGTGTAAACAAACATTATCCATAAGCAGTTTATCTATATTATATCCAGATTGAAAGCTTGTCGCACATTTTTTTGGCCTCGACTCCGACAAAATTTTAATTTGGAAAGAATGTAAATAAAATTCTTATGGATAATGTTTGTTTATATATAGGTATATCATACTTTTGCTGACGACACTATTGTTCAGCTAAATTTAACCCTTTTGTGGTTCGTTAAGGCTAAGGTAAGGCTTACAAAACCGTGGATTTTATGAATGTCATGGTTTATTTTTTCTTTTTATTGTTTACTATAAAAGCTTGTCTTTAAAAACATTTTTTTGCCTGTAATTTATTCTTTTATGATAAATTGATAATGGTAAGTAACCCTTGGCGCGCGAGTCCGACTCGCACTTGGGCGGTAATTTCTGATAATATATATAACTTATATAAGTGGATTGACTGCAAAATGTATAAACAAAGGACTTCACGTCTTATGGCTATATTAAATAATGTTAGAAAAATTGAGGAGACACCCGATCATAATAATAAAATTTTAGTAATGGTAAGTAATTAATTATAATAATCATTCTGCCAATTTACTTATTAGGTTTAAGTTTAACTATTTCAATTTTATTGTTCAATAAAATTAATGCTGATTATCATATTACAGTTTTATTTTTAATCTAGATTAAAAGCCTTTTTTAAAAAAGATTAACACTAAATTTACCGGAATAATGTGATATTGTAGTATTATACTCACTAGCTTGTAGCCTGGTCACCCTCTGAATAAAATTATAACACGATGGTGCAATATTTGGTGTTAGCGTAGCCGCAATGTGAATAAAATGATAATCGATATTATTATATCCTTGATGATGGTAAATTTTGACTAACTTTTTGTTTTTGAAATAACTTTTTTTCGGTATGTTTAAGAAGAGGTTACCCTATTTTTTCAGAATGCTACAAAAATTAGCTATCGTTAGAACTTTACATAATTTGCATACGTTTAGTATTAATGAAGTTAACGACAAAAACATGTTTTTGTTTTCTCCTGAAAAATTAGGTTTTTGCAGTTATCATATTATTCGCCGGGGGCGACGAATTGTGTTAGGAAAGATAGTGATATACAGTGATCGCTATCAAAGTGCAGTAAGTATTGTAAAGTATTGTAAGTAGTAAGTATTGGTGGCAAAGTGTGGTTGACAGAAAAATCAAATACACAGGTATTTTATAAATTATTAAAATTTCAGAAGTTATGGTCATTTTAATTATAATAAATAATTACCTACACCGATTTTAATCACTAATCACTTATTCCAATTACATACACTGATTAAACCAGTAAACGACTAAAACGTATCAAACAGATTTGGCTGTCAAACGGTCACGTCAAATTGAAAAATCCATTATATAACACTGATTTTACTCCACTTCAAATAGTTACTAGAATATTCATTTTGATTAAAATAAAGACTTTGCAAAATGTCATTTAATAGTACATTGTGTATTTAGGGCGGTAAGTAAGAATTTGCGAACGAGTGTGAAAGTAAAGCCCAAGCCGAAGGCGCGGGCTTTACTTCACACGAGTTCATAATTCTTGTACCGCCCGTGGTACACACAATGTTTTCATCACACCTGTGATGCAAACAAGTAAATAAAACAATATATTTTCACAAAACTACTCTAAAATGGTCTAAATCAGGGATGACTTAATTTCATCATTTTCATAAAATAATTCTCGGCGCGGCGCGCGGCGTGCGCCGGACCGCGCTAGTGCGACGTAATGTTGTATGAAAATCCTTAACGGCCTATTAGGACGTAATGACGCACCTACGGCGCGCATTACCGCAGCGTATTGGCGCACTTACCGAACAGGTGTGATGAAATAGTACATTGTGTGCGGTAAACAAGAAATTACGAACGAGTGTGAATTCAAGCCCGAGCCGAAGGTGAGGGCTTAATTCTAACACGAGTTCGTAATTCTTGTACCGCCCGTGGCACACACAATGTTTTTCATCACACCTGTGATGCAAAAAAGTAAATAAAACAATATATTTTCACAAAACTACCCTAAAATTGTCTAAATCAGGGATGACTTAATTTCATCATTTTCATAAAAGAAATCTCGGCGCGACGCGCGGCGTGCGCCGAACCCCGCTAGTGCGACGTAATGTTGTATGAAAATCCTTAACGGCATACTATGACGTAATGACGCACCTACGGCCCGCATCACCGCAGCGTATTGGCGCACTTACGGAACAGGTGTGATGAAAATTACTATTATGTGTCATAAATTAAGGACATTACAATTATTCTTCAATAAAGTAGGATAAAGTTAGTATGTATTAGGATACATACTAAGGAGAGTACTATTAAAAAAAAAATAGTACTCTCCTTAGGAGGAGAAGGTACGAGTAACAGAACAAAATAGCATTTTCACATTTGTTACTTTTTCTGTCAACCATAGCCATTGCCAAGGAAAGTGCACGTTGATAACGATCACTAGTTATATACTCTGTCCAATAATCTTTGCAAGTAGTAAAACCTGCCGTCTGCCGCAGTAAGAATATATTTGTCACCACCCCAACTATTCCCGCGGATGTCGTAAGAGCTAAGGGATCGAAGTGTCACCAACCATTTAGTTATCGAAGATTGATGATGGGCAGCAGCGTCATTACAATGGACACTACTGCGATCGTCAACCCGCTTACCCAGCGTGGCGATTATGGGCATTTACTTCCCAATGCGTCCATACGCATAGGTATAGGAGAGGCCTTAGTCCAGTGGTGGACTGATGTAGGCTGATGATGTGAAGTAGTAAAAGGGGACAAATTCAAAAGCTATTTCCCGCCTTCCACTGCCAGCGGAACGGACTCATTGGCCAAGTGCTAGTATGCAGTTGATGGCTGTAAGTCACACCGGTATAAGTTAAACGGAGTCATTAATGAGTCCGTTCCGCTCACAATGAAAGGCAGGCATAAGGCTGCGGCTCCTTTGAGGCGGAGAGGAGCGAAGAAGTGCAAAATTGGCCAAAGAGACCGCATCAGAGTGTTTCGAATTTTGAATTTGAAGAACGTAATTGGTCAATTTCGCACATCTCCGCTCCTCTCCGCCTCAATGGAGCCGCAGCCTAGGTTGGAATCTTGATCGCTCAAAGAAAATTTCTATTTGTCTCCATTTTTCAGTGCCAAAAATTTTTACACAAAATTGAACTTCGTTGCACAAAAATTATATCGTTGAATTTGTTTTCACTAAAGGATGTTTTTTTTTTCAATCGACGCATACGATACGTCACAACGATTCCATAGCGTTACCGTTTTTTAATCAGCAGTGTGGCGGCACCTTAAGAACGTTGAAAGAAGAATTAAACTTTGAGTAACATCATGTTTCAAAATATAAACCAATATAACCTTTGACCTAAAACAAAGTTACATTATCTTATGAAACAAAAGAATCCTTGTAAACCATTTTATTTAACTGAATTCGTCCAATTGAAAGGGTCGAATTTCCATTTCAAATCCTGTCACGACTCGTACCAGACGTTTTAAATCAAAGCTGATTGTTTTACTGAATCTTTAGTATGTAATTTGAATAAATGAAGATGATTTTCATTTCATGGCGGATTTAATTTGTTAGCATAGGATTGATATTAAAAATCAAACGGAAACCCTCTCGGCAAAATATAGACAGAAACTTGTACGATTTCAAACGTTAGGTATTTTCCGTCAGCCTCCATAGCTTAGTAGGGAAAAACCCTCCTTACGAAGCTAGAGTTTCCGGGTTTGAATCCCGGCGAGGGCATTTACTTGTGCGCTTATCACAAATTTAATATTTTGGTATTTTCGTGATTCTATGTTTTTAAGTATCTTTATACAGTGTGTGGCCTACAACCGGGGTGAAAATTTAAACGGTGCATTAATAAGCTGATCAACAATCATTTCCACATATTGTAATAAAAAAAAAAAAAATTTTTTTGTAATTTTTTGTTCATGTATTTTTCATTATTATGGGTTCATTTACTTGAATTAAAAGTTACCAATAACTTATCATTTTTGAATCATTGAAAAATGTACAATTTTTTTTTAAAACCGTCTCAAATTAGTGTAAAAATGCAAACAAAATTATTGTTATGACTTCCTACCTGGTATACTATCAAGATGTCTTGCGACTGACAAGCTACGACATCGTGATGCCAAGATCCAGTACTAAAGGTCCATAGCTTTGAATGACAATATCTCCGAACTTAACCACTTTGAAACACCGGGACCTTTACAGGATTATTGCTGATAGTCTAAGGAGTCACTCATTTCATTTTTCAACCGTGTTAAAGACCACACACTGTATATCATCTCTTACTTTTGACAACACAAGCCGAGGACTACAACCGTTGAGGTTACCAACCGACTAGAGCGATTTTTATAAGGCTGTCCCATAAATATAATTATACTATTTTTTTTTTTTTTTTAATATTAATTTATTTATTACTGGCATTGTTCGTCACAAAGAACATTGTCTTCAACCCACTTTTTGTCTTTTTTTAAGACAGAATTTTCAGCTCTGCACAATGGCGAGGAAGTTAGAACGCACGATTATTTTTAATTTGCCAATTTAAGGGTTAATGAAACAGGACCTAAATCGCATATCTTTAGCCCATACAGATCCAGATAACCCACAATTAATATATTACGTTAAGAACGAAGTAGGCACTTACCTAATAATATATTATACATGAAAGAATACAGATCACTCCTGGCTGCTAAGATCTCGCTGCTAGACTGCAATGCATCATTGCCACTATACTGCGGAATCCAGCTACCGATTCCTCATAATGTTCCCGATATGGCACACCATGCATTTCCGTTAATAAATGAAAAATGTTTTGCGTTATTTTTTTTATTTTTAGACGTTTCCAGCACCACCACACTACAGCAGGCCACCGTGTGGTGATGACAGTAAGAATACATTTGTTACCACCCCAACTCTTACCGAGGATGTCGTAAGGGTCGACTAAGGATTGAAGTGTCACTGCCCATTCATTGAGAGGAAATTGATGATGGAGGCAGCGTCATCACAGTAGACACATTACAAAAAATGGTACCTACCTAAATGATGTTTGACCTTCAATTTTGTGACGACGACTAACTGCCTACCTACACAACAGTGCAAACTCGTATCTCTCATCATGGTATGTCCACATACCTTCCCATTTTAAACAATGGTTAGTCTGTGCGGGAATTAAAGGCATCTGGCGCCATACATCTCAAACGTCTTCAGTTTCCGAACAAACTACCTCCTTGAGGGCCCTATTACCATAATCCCGCTATTAAGATCTCCATGCATATTCCGTGAGAGAATTTGATTTAATTTCCAAGAGTAAATAATGGGGATGGATTAAGTTCGCTTTCAATTTGTTGTTGAAATTGTGTCCTGGTTTGGAATTACCATTTGGTAATATAAAGTACGTTTATAATAGGGGATTTTGCTATAATCGCCATGCGGGTTGGCGATCGCAGTATCTCCTTATGTGATATGGGTGGCGCAGGATCGGTTTTTGTGGCAATCTTTGGGTGGCTGATCTGTGATCAGCCGTGGACATCTTTTGGCTGATATGATGATGATGATGAATATAAAGGGGGTTTAGTTTTAGCTGGAAGTGTCTTTTTAACCGACTTCAAAAGTAGGAGGTTCTCAATTGGAGTATTTTGTTTTTTGTATGTATATTATTCCACATATTATATCCGAAAATTGTGAACCGATTTTAAATTGAATTGAAACTACGCGACCAAGTCGTGAGGTGTGAACACAGTGCTTGATAATGGGGACATAAGCTCTCCGAAACATATCGCATGTAATGACTAAATACACGTTAGTTTAATTTTTTTTATTGAGTGTACATTTCCTCGACTTACCTATGTAAATACATACCTATAGACAACCATGAGCAAGGAAAAAATATTTGTGATAAATAAATACATAAATATTCGAAATCGAACCCAGAACTTCCAGCTTCGTAGACAGGGTCACTACCAAATAGGCTACGGTGGCAGACAATTGTCTCATCAAATAAAAATACAATAATCTTTTCTCCGAAGCAACTTTCAAAGGTAAACCTCAAAAAATATCATCCGAAAAGAAAACGCCCAGCCGAACAAGAAAATCTTTACAAAGGCAAGATTTCTCTAAACCAGATCTTGGAAAAGCCACCGGAAACCAGCATCCTGGGCTGCCGGAAATGAGAGGCCGGATGCGGCCATTGCCGCTTCACTTTGACTTATACGAGTTTATCTTTTGGAAGTATTATAATTATTGTTTTTGTATTTTTCGGATAAACACTTTGCGTATATTGGACATGATTGCATTTGGTCTGGGAATAAGTATTCTCGTTTTTTTTATGTGAAAACCCTTAAATTGGCAGTATATTATAAAAGACAAACGATATAATTGACTAACGTATATTTTTTAATTTAAATATTATGTGCCGTGTGGTGACAGCTGTAAGAATATTTTCGTCACCACCCCAACTCTTTCCATGGGTGCTCTTTTGACTTTTGACTTTTGATTTTGACTTACCCATTTATTTTCATACAAAATGTACAGAAAGGGTCATGGAAATCCGACTCGGCCGTACCGATATTTTCAGAAAATAAACGACAGAATGTAAAAAATAAAATAAAACGAATTTCGTGCAACCATCCTTTGCTTAGAGTTCATTTGGGATATCTTAGTATGATATAGGTACACTTGCTTTTCATTTCACAGCATGTTTGGCAATTTTCAGCTACTCATAATATATTTTGTATTATACATCATAACTCTCTAACTTTTGTAGGTGATTAAACAAAGAAAAAAAGTTGATATGACTTTATTTTTGATTTTAATATAATTGAAACATGACAGATATAATGTGAAAAGTTTAATGATTGATATTTTGAACCAATTTATTTTACTACAATTACGTGATAATTTTTCACAATCATAAAATACCCGCGAAGTCTATTGCTTTTTTACTAAATGTCTCTTTAAGACTATTAATAAAATTTAAACTACACAAAGTGATCTTACTAGCTTGGAGTCAGAGTTACTTTACTACCAAGTTACCAACTAGGTCACAATGTAGTAGTTAGTAGTAGTTATAAGTAAAATTGAATAAAAAGAGCATATAGCTGAAATATCTTGGCACTACATTAAAATATCACAAAGATCCACATTCGTTGAAACCCTATGAAAAGCAAGGCTTGTCAGTGGATAAAAATGGAAGCATATCACACGTCACCTTCTGTAGGATGAACCGGTCCCACAACGGAGATAACAAGGGTGCACCCTTGGATATACTTTATTGTGGGAAACTTTTGATGCGGCAGTTTTTAGCCGTTTGTGAGACAAAATAACTACAAATATAATCAAACGATTAAAACCAAATCATTACCATTAATTTAAATTTGAATTCAAGTTGAAAATTCTTTTCGTTCTCTTATTTTGTGTCCTTAAAAAACGTGAATTTTTTTTTGTTATTTTTATATAGACTCCAATTATTTTAATTTTTCTTTTCAGAACTGATGGATGACTTAATGATATTTGATATATTTAACTTACTATAACCTCTTATCTGTTTGCCACGCCCTTACGGGTTCATGTATTATGCTGTGTATTATGTATACCTAACCATAAGCATGTTTGCAATAAAGAAACTAAACTAAACGCAGTGGTGATATTTGTATGAGATGATGTTTTCTTTTAAATTTCTGATGTATGGATTAAAATCAAGCGTGAAAAAGAAATACAAGTGCACCGATTTTTTTTTATATACTGAGTCGAAACAGCAACTATAAACATTAGAGAATGGTATGAAACAAGACAACGAAAAGAATTTTGACCCATCTAATACCTACTATACTTAACACTAGAGTTTAAGATCACAATCGCGAAAATAACGAGTTAGGTTCGTGGTCGGCTAGCAAAGGGTTAAGAAATAGTAGGTGGGAAGTCTTTTGGAAATTTTACTAGAAGGTTGAAATCAAAAACGTGACGAAAGACGAAACTGGAATATAGGTAATATTGATTATTGTACAACATCCACTATGGAGCTATAGAACTTTGAAACTTTTGTGATGAAGTGGAGTTTGTGATATATAATAAGCGTGATGAATAATATATAGCTCGTTTTAAAAAATCAGCAGCTTTTATAATTGATAAAAAATAAGTTAATACATATTATTAGTATGATTTAAAACGGAGTATTTTACCATTTGAATTTTGGCGACTTCCTCGCACAACGCATCAGTATTGCGATACAACGAGGAAATGCCGCCAGCATCCTCGGTACAATGCCACAAGGGCCAATCTTAGATATAGGTTAGGTTAAGTAGATTACAAGATTAGAAAACATCAATTTATTTTTATAATTAAACAAATTGATATTGAAGTTACTTTTTTACAATGCGGATAATCCCACAATGTCGTAACAGATGTGCTTACCATAGAAAAAATCAACTACGAAAGACTCTGGTTGTCACGGGATTCGAACCCGCTTCCTCTGGATTGCCGGTCCAACGTGCTTCCAATTACACCAGACGACCTTCCGTCGATCACAGCGAATTTTTCCAATGGTATTGTGAATCTAATCACTAGCGACATCTGTACGTAATGTTTCGAAGGTACTACAACCTTAAGCCACACTCCTAAGACGTATGCATCACATAATCGTCTGCAAGCTCGGCAACTCTACGCTGCGTTGAATTTGCTAGAGAGGGCGCTGTAATCAATACAAGATTAGAAAACATCAATTTATTTTTATAATTAAACAAATTGATATTGAAGTTACTTTTTTACAATGCGGATAATCCCACAATGTCGTAACAGATGTGCTTACCATAGAAAAAATCAACTACGAAAGACTCTGGTTGTCACGGGATTCGAACCCGCTTCCTCTGGATTGCCGGTCCAACGTGCTTCCAATTACACCAGACGACCTTCCGTCGATCACAGCGAATTTTTCCAATGGTATTGTGAATCTAATCACTAGCGACATCTGTACGTAATGTTTCGAAGGTACTACAACCTTAAGCCACACTCCTAAGACGTATGCATCACATAATCGTCTGCAAGCTCGGCAACTCTACGCTGCGTTGAATTTGCTAGAGAGGGCGCTGTAATCAATACAAGATTAGAAAACATCAATTTATTTTTATAATTAAACAAATTGATATTGAAGTTACTTTTTTACAATGCGGATAATCCCACAATGTCGTAACAGATGTGCTTACCATAGAAAAAATCAACTACGAAAGACTCTGGTTGTCACGGGATTCGAACCCGCTTCCTCTGGATTGCCGGTCCAACGTGCTTCCAATTACACCAGACGACCTTCCGTCGATCACAGCGAATTTTTCCAATGGTATTGTGAATCTAATCACTAGCGACATCTGTACGTAATGTTTCGAAGGTACTACAACCTTAAGCCACACTCCTAAGACGTATGCATCACATAATCGTCTGCAAGCTCGGCAACTCTACGCTGCGTTGAATTTGCTAGAGAGGGCGCTGTAATCAATACAAGATTAGAAAACATCAATTTATTTTTATAATTAAACAAATTGATATTGAAGTTACTTTTTTACAATGCGGATAATCCCACAATGTCGTAACAGATGTGCTTACCATAGAAAAAATCAACTACGAAAGACTCTGGTTGTCACGGGATTCGAACCCGCTTCCTCTGGATTGCCGGTCCAACGTGCTTCCAATTACACCAGACGACCTTCCGTCGATCACAGCGAATTTTTCCAATGGTATTGTGAATCTAATCACTAGCGACATCTGTACGTAATGTTTCGAAGGTACTACAACCTTAAGCCACACTCCTAAGACGTATGCATCACATAATCGTCTGCAAGCTCGGCAACTCTACGCTGCGTTGAATTTGCTAGAGAGGGCGCTGTAATCAATACAAGATTAGAAAACATCAATTTATTTTTATAATTAAACAAATTGATATTGAAGTTACTTTTTTACAATGCGGATAATCCCACAATGTCGTAACAGATGTGCTTACCATAGAAAAAATCAACTACGAAAGACTCTGGTTGTCACGGGATTCGAACCCGCTTCCTCTGGATTGCCGGTCCAACGTGCTTCCAATTACACCAGACGACCTTCCGTCGATCACAGCGAATTTTTCCAATGGTATTGTGAATCTAATCACTAGCGACATCTGTACGTAATGTTTCGAAGGTACTACAACCTTAAGCCACACTCCTAAGACGTATGCATCACATAATCGTCTGCAAGCTCGGCAACTCTACGCTGCGTTGAATTTGCTAGAGAGGGCGCTGTAATCAATACAAGATTAGAAAACATCAATTTATTTTTATAATTAAACAAATTGATATTGAAGTTACTTTTTTACAATGCGGATAATCCCACAATGTCGTAACAGATGTGCTTACCATAGAAAAAATCAACTACGAAAGACTCTGGTTGTCACGGGATTCGAACCCGCTTCCTCTGGATTGCCGGTCCAACGTGCTTCCAATTACACCAGACGACCTTCCGTCGATCACAGCGAATTTTTCCAATGGTATTGTGAATCTAATCACTAGCGACATCTGTACGTAATGTTTCGAAGGTACTACAACCTTAAGCCACACTCCTAAGACGTATGCATCACATAATCGTCTGCAAGCTCGGCAACTCTACGCTGCGTTGAATTTGCTAGAGAGGGCGCTGTAATCAATACAAGATTAGAAAACATCAATTTATTTTTATAATTAAACAAATTGATATTGAAGTTACTTTTTTACAATGCGGATAATCCCACAATGTCGTAACAGATGTGCTTACCATAGAAAAAATCAACTACGAAAGACTCTGGTTGTCACGGGATTCGAACCCGCTTCCTCTGGATTGCCGGTCCAACGTGCTTCCAATTACACCAGACGACCTTCCGTCGATCACAGCGAATTTTTCCAATGGTATTGTGAATCTAATCACTAGCGACATCTGTACGTAATGTTTCGAAGGTACTACAACCTTAAGCCACACTCCTAAGACGTATGCATCACATAATCGTCTGCAAGCTCGGCAACTCTACGCTGCGTTGAATTTGCTAGAGAGGGCGCTGTAATCAATACAAGATTAGAAAACATCAATTTATTTTTATAATTAAACAAATTGATATTGAAGTTACTTTTTTACAATGCGGATAATCCCACAATGTCGTAACAGATGTGCTTACCATAGGAAAAATCAACTACGAAAGACTCTGGTTGTCACGGGATTCGAACCCGCTTCCTCTGGATTGCCGGTCCAACGTGCTTCCAATTACACCAGACGACCTTCCGTCGATCACAGCGAATTTTTCCAATGGTATTGTGAATCTAATCACTAGCGACATCTGTACGTAATGTTTCGAAGGTACTACAACCTTAAGCCACACTCCTAAGACGTATGCATCACATAATCGTCTGCAAGCTCGGCAACTCTACGCTGCGTTGAATTTGCTAGAGAGGGCGCTGTAATCAATACAAGATTAGAAAACATCAATTTATTTTTATAATTAAACAAATTGATATTGAAGTTACTTTTTTACAATGCGGAATTTAGTTCGATTTAATCTATATGTACATAAATTGTAATTTTGAAAACAAAATATATAAAAAAAAAAATTTTAAATGGAATATTTACTAGTATAAGTTCTCCGTGAAGTTGATATTTTCAATTTGCGACATATCAAGTGCTCGAAAAATGTATTATTCAAATGGTAAAATACTCCGTTTGAAAGCAGACTAATAATTTAAATGATCGTGTTAGCTAAAAATAAGTGTGTTATTTTCTTGTATCATAAGAGAAATCAAAGATTTATTCATCACAAAGAAAACAAAATAAGGTGGAAGTACCAGTGCGTAACACGTTAACAGAAAATATTAATTTGAATCACGATATTTTGGTCATACATAAATCTACATAAAGAATTGTCATGTGTTTTGGGAGAGGAGTTTGTAAGTGTTATTAAGTAGTATTTATTTATAGGGTGACAATATCTAAATTTCTCAAAAATGCAAATTTTCTCAGTCAAGTCCATTGTACGAGTAAGTGTCAGGCGCTTTTGCTGGCAGTCCCAATAGATGCCACCTCAGTACAAGTTTGAATGTCACATATTCGGACTTTGAAAATACAAACACTCAGTCCTAATAAATGTCTATCTTAAAATTATGCAAATTATTGAAATAAAAGCTACTTATTTCGAAGTTGGGATATGAATTATTAAAGGCACTCAATTATCATCGTTTAAATACCCTAATATTTTATTTTATCTTGTAGATGGCAACTCAAGTTATGATGACGAGTATTGGTACCAGCGTCGGGTACTAGTACTTCCATATATCAAGAAAATTTATTTCGTTGCCGCATCCAAAAAAAATCCGTCTCAGTCACTCGACCCTATCAGAAATCCCGTTTTATTCGCCTAATCTACTTACCCCAGAAGCAATCTACACGCGACTCACTTACGAGGAAACGAAAATGACCGAGTTTAAAGAAGACTTTATGACAAAGTTGACTTTGTGATGTCAGGGTCGACATTTTATGAAGAAAATAATAATAGAAAAAGGAAATAATTGAAAAATACATGTACTAGCATAATTCCAGCTATTTTTTCCATTTCTTTATTACACAATATGTTTTCTACCGTCTCACACGAAATAGTACATTTCGTTACAAGTGCAAAAAAAAATTTTCGATGAGGGTGAAAGTTGGAGCTCCAGTGAAACGAGGGCGACAATCACCCGAGTTAAAAAGAAATTTTTGTACGTGTATCCAACGACTTTTTTCATAACAAGTGCCTTCAAAAGAGAAAGTAACGCACGCCAAGCGTGCGCAAAGTTTACTTTTCCGCACTAGTTAGAAAAAGAATTAAAAAATGTACGGATTGTTACTTGCGCGCCATGAAACACTAAAAGGACATTATTATAAATTACAAAGGCCATTATTAATCTAGTAAATAATTTATTTTAGTACAATATACATATATTATTATGTAGAAAGTATTTGTTGTCTTTACAAATATTCGGAACAAATATTTGTGATAAAATACGAAAAAAATATGTTGTTAATTATGCCGGGATTCGAATATAACATATCAAAAGTAGGTATGCTATGAACTTCGTTAAATTGCTGCAGAAATAAAACAAAGTTTACCTAATTATAGTCAGTTAAATATAGGTACTTACACCAAATATAAATGAAAATTTTTACCATTTTCACATAAAAATTAAATGTGCGAACACTCACACGTTCAGTTAAAAACAGATGGCGGCTTTCAATTCCGCGAGGGCAGAAAAAAATCCATTCCCAGATAGGTATTGCACGTTGTGGAATTTCGTCCAAAATGGCCGACATTTTGGCTTGTCTGTAATTGCGTAAATTTCATTGCTATCATCACAGAATTAGATTTGGATAGAAGAAACAAGTTCATTCATTTGTATGGCGGCCGAGCGTGTCAGATTTTGTACTGAAGATGTTACTTGCCTATGATTTTAAATATGTCTCAGGCCCTTGAGTAGGTATTCATATTTTTTTGTATTGTTGCAATTAATATTACTTAAGGAGGCATTATTAATGTTTTTGTTCACTTCAACTTACTAAATTTGACGCCCGAAAGCTGCAAGCTGCGATTAAAGATGGACAACTCAGTAGATTTTACTGAGTTCATTTGACACGCTAAGTAGATACGTTTGCTTGATCTATGGTATATATGACATCTGTGGCCATCATCATTATAATGTTCGCGGTAGGTATTCAGATAGCTGCAAGGTAAATGGCACTAGTCTATATTTCAAGACACGTAAGTTTGTTAAGGCACAGTCATGATCAGATATATCGCATCGTCCGGATCGCTCAAAAATATCTGAACACGCCTCTTTCGTTATGGCAATAAAGGCGTGTTCAGATATCTTTGAACACTCCGCACACTACGATATCATCATCATCATCATCATCATCATCATCAGCCTATATTAGTCCACTGCAGGACGCAGGCCTCTCCTATTAACTATGCGTATAGACGCAATACGATATATCAGGTTGCTACTGTACAGCATTTTCCCCGAATTGTAGGTACTTTTTTAGTAATTTCAGCTAGTACTCATTAAGATGATTCTAACGACCACAAACTTAATACTGCCACGTTGTTTAGTTTCCGAATTGCTGTGGCTGCCTTTAGGCACATTCAATCCGATGTCATTTATTAATAATGTTGATAAACCTTCAGTTGTTTTTATTTTTTTGGCTACAGACTAGCCGAGGGCAGAGGCGCGGCCTACGATGGAGTGAGCTCGACCATAAGGTGCCTATTCACCCTTGACTTGAAGGTTGACGGGTTATAAGATCTCGGAAATATGGGAATACCAAGTAAGGTAAAATGGGGATAGCAAAATAAGCTCATGAAGCTTTACTCCACATACTTCACTAGCTGCCAGTGAAGGATATGGAGTACGAGCCCGCACTGGCAGGGTCGCCATGAGAGATTGGAGGGTAAGGTACCTATGGACGCATTGGGTGGTAATGCCAATAAAAGTCATGCTGGGAAAGCAGTTTGTGGATCGCAGTAGTGTGTCCACTATGATAACGTGCCCTTTAAATCTTCAATAAACAAATTATCAGTTATACTTCAATTCCTTAGTTGACCCTTACGACACCCACGGGAAGAGATGGGATGGTGGTAAATGTATTCTTACTGCCGTTATTATGTACACAAAATGTTTTCAACTCAATCTGTAAAGGATGTGGATCAAATTTAACTCGCAAAATTTTATGAACGTTAAAAGTGGGCACTTATAATAATTATAATGTATTTTAACGCAAACGGGCCTTAATCGCGTAAACTTTGATTTATTTTTTGCCACTGCCTATAACCACGGGTGAATGTCATGCCGTGAAAGTTTAAATAAATGTATATAAAATCTTGTAAAATTGCGATAACGATAGTTATAGCAATAGAAAACACGTATTACGACCCATGTAAAGCAGCAAATAGCGTCGGTCTGGGAATCAAATCCATTTACACAATCCAGCTCAAAGCAGATATTACGTAACACCTGAATACGACTACTCGTCAATACAGTTGACTGGTCATTCCGACTATTATGTGAGAGCTAGTCTGCTACTGCAAACACCGAAGTTCGTAAATTTAGGGAATTTGCTCTGATTAGTCAAAAGTCAAAGTCAAAGTCAAACTATTCTTTATTCAAGTAAGCTTATTAATAAGCATTTTCGAATCGTCTGACATTATCAAGAGAGAGAAAAAAATCTACTATCTACTACTGGTTCAAACCCTAGGTACACCGTTCCTGAGAAGAACCAGTAAGAAACTCAGGTGGACTTATTTTTTTAAAACAGTATAATAATACATCTTATTAAAATAACATGCATTAAAGAATTTATTACATAAAAAAAAGATTATTATAGACATTTTTATAAAAGAGAGAAATAAATAAAAGATCATAATATTAAACAAAAATAATTATTATTGTACAAGTTCACAATATTATTAAGTATCTACAGTGTGTTTCCATGACCCGGGCTTTTACGAATATAGGTAATAATACGCATTACTAGCAATCGTTTTCAAGTAGTAGCATTTCACAAATAATTAAATCGACCGTACAATTAATTTTATTTCCTCCGGACGATCAATGTAATGCATGTACTGCTTAGTTGTCAAACGTTGTAAGTGGCTGCGATCTGTCATTGTCAAGTGCAAATTAACGATTCATTTGTTAATGAACAATTTGAAGTATATTTACTTCACAATTAACTTTTCTTAGAAAGTTAATTACTTTTAAAATTAACATTTTGAACCGAATAACGCTCACGGTTTGGCTAGAAATCTGCATCGCATTACTCGGTTTCGATAAAAGCCAGTATCATAGACACACACTGTATATCTATACTACTAGAGATGTAAAGGTCCAACGAAGGCGTCATTAGAGTGACAGAGAAAAATCCCTAAAATTTGCGTATTTCGTAGTGCGCGGTAGGACCGCAATATTGCAAACTTTGTAAATGGAAAATTTCGAGCTTCTAGCTCTCTCACTCCAATGACGTGTTCGTTGGAATGAAAGAGACACTGGATTTATGAGTTTAGGCTAGCAGAAACGATCACTTATATCAGTTGATGATGGTGTAAATAAGGATTACAGAATATTTTCACACTAACCGGCTTAGTTTAACCGTAAGACCCTCCGTCGAATGATGTAGAACTATAGATACTTCGTTGTATGTTTTCTATACTGCCAGATTTCAAGAATTGTGCGGTAAAAGTGACTTTATTTTCCTGCGATACCGCAATATCTTCCATAAAGTTGAATTTTGAAATGTGTCCGTATAGCAGGCACTCGATGACTTCGCGGTGGATATATTTTATCATAAAATTACAATAGATACATGAAGTGTCCACGGAAAGAACATGTCTAGTCAATTCAAATTACAAAACAAAAAACCACCTTACTTTTAACAGAATAAGGTATGAATTTGCCATGATTTAAGCACTTGACATGTTTTTTTCCGTGCACCCTTCACATACTATTTTTTTCCAGAAAGTATTATGTGCATTGTGCAATATGTTGATTGAGGACTATTTTATGGCACTATTAATTTTATATTCGTATATTTTCGTACCACGGTATATATTTTCTTTCTTATTTACTTTCTTTGAATCTTTTATCCCATAATGTCGTAACAGAATAGATGCGTTGACCATAGAAAAAATCAACTGCAAAAGACTCTGGTTGTCACGGGATTCGAACCCGCCTCCTCTGGATTACTGCTCCCAATTACACCAGACGACCTTCCGACTGTGAATTCACTCAATGGTATTGTGAAACGAACTATTAGCGACATCTGTACTTAATATTTCGAAGGTACTACAACCTCAAGCCACTCAAAGACGTGTGTCTACCACAATCAATATCAATACAATAATTGGTGTTTTCAACCAAGTTATTCTTTTTTTATGTGACGAAGGTAGACAAATGAGATGGAACCACCTGATGGAAAGCAGGAACTGAGGTCCATGGACATAGCGATCAAAAAATCGCCTTTGCGCTGCCCTACCCTGAGGACTTAGATGGATTGCCTCTATCTATGCTAGTAATCACACCGGCTATCTTACCCCCAAACCGAAACACAGCAGTGCAAACACTGCTATTTAGCGGCAGGTTAATGGGTAAGACGGTGGTAGCTATCCGGGCGGACCCAAAATTCGTCCTAACCTTCTTGATAAAAAATGTATTCAGGAATAAATTGGTTTTAACATAGATACATACCTATTCATTATGATAAAGTATAGAGTACCCACCTATTGACATTTCCCTTTGATGATTGCTATGATATATTGCCAACCCCATCGTTAAACCTCAATACCCTTTTCACAGCTCAATTGTACATAAATATACATACACCGACCTTTTCCTCTAATTGATACCTTAGGGCATGTTGCCGTTGCTTGCCAAGTATTGGAAAACCAGTTAAATAGATCGATTGCAAAAAAAACTACGTTGTAAAAAGGACTTTAATGAAAGCCAATTATGACATAATTTTCGTGTTACCAAGTAAAATTTTGTGTAACTACTTTTGGCAGTAAAAAAGGCGACAAATTAAAATTTTCAATGAGAGATCAACAATACGAACCTCAATTTTAATTAAATTTGACGTCTCTTTGTACTGTAAGTGGACACACTACTGCGATCGCCAATCCGTTTGCCCAGCATGGTGATTATGGGCATTCACCTCCTAATGCATCCAAACGTCCATGGAGACCTATGATAGATGATCTGATAATAAAAAACAGCAATGCAATTTTCGTTTTACCAGGTGGCTAATGGATGGTCTCTACGTGTAACTTTTGCGCTTACATACTTTCTTGTTAGGATGTGACGGCAACAAACAATTAGATGCGGTACCATCATCATCATAAGCCTACTGATCCCTTTCTTACCATGGTGACAGATGGACTATCCATTTGTAAGCGGTAGCCAAAGCCTAAGTCAGTAAAAGTGATATTTTACAATAGGCATGATGACTGGCAAGTCAAATCAGCATCTTTTTTCGAACTGTCAAAACGATCAACACTATGGAAAATATGAATTACTGAAAAGTGACGTCACGTTTGAATACTGCCAAATGACCTACTCTTTTAAGTTCTTTTCAAATTATTAAATAGAAGTTCTGTTCAAAAAATACTGCAATCTACATCTTAGTAATCATATTTTCTTCGAGTATTATGTCGTGCATAATGTTAAATAATTTATTTTTAATTACCTACAGTCATCATCTCATCATGGGTGCGCCAAAGTTCACATAAAATTGCGACTTCGATTATTGGAAGTCCGAAAATGTTTGTTATATAATTTTATATCATAATGATCATTACTTATAACTCGTTTTTGCGCATAACTATCGTAACACCGAATTATTCATGTTCATAATGTCTATCATAATAAATATCTGTAATACTAATGTTAATTTTCATATTTTTGTTTTAAGTAACTATTTTATATAATAAAATTTTATATCGTATTTAATTTTTAACATAACGATTCTCAGCAAAAAAAATATACTTATAATATTTATTTTAAACTTTACCTGGTTTTGTTCATAAACAAAGGGGGCGCAGGACTTAGAAAAACTTTGATGGGGGTGGTGTCATTATGACACGTATAGAGGACGCTAAAATAAGCATGTTTTGTATGGACAAATTTTCTTAAAACTTGATAATTACCAAGATATTGGCTCCTCAATAAAATTTGGTTTTAGCCAAAATTACTAATAAATGGGGACTAAATCTGCAGTGAGCGAGCGAAGCGAGCGAACAAAACCTTCCAGGGCAGATCCGACTCGGATAGGTTAGGTTAGAGCAAAGCTCCCGCCTTAGTCTTCGAGGTTATTTTTTTTTGTTGCAACCCAGAAAACTTTTCCCCAAAATCAAAAATGGCCGCGATATTCGACCACAAATGAAAAAAAAAATTTCACACAACATTCATCGTAATTTTGTTCACCAATACCAAATTTTATTTAGGAGCCAATATCTTGGTAATGTTATGCTTTCAAATACGTAAACAATATAAGTTTATAATTATGAGCAATGATGTTGGTAATACAAATTTATACACAACAAATTTGTAGGCAAAAAAATTATGACAAATGATTATTATGATAAAAAAACGTTAGTATGAAAAATAATATGACAAGTAAAATTATGTGAGCCAATATGGACCCTCTCATCATCCCTATTAACGCACCTGTCATCATGGTGATAGGGGTATCCCTATTTTATCTTGGACACCATCGCTTGCGACCAATGAGCAATGTAGCTATCCCATGCAGCCATGCGGAACTGCGCTACCGGTGATGCCTGATTTATACAAGGCAATGTATTCCAAATTGTATCCGGAACTGATTGGGTCGTGGCCGAAACCGCCAATTTGAGGATCATAAACCACATTTCGGTTAGTCCTAATCCAATATTAGACTGCGTCTCTGGTTTTGAAGAATTTAAAGGCTTTTAGAAAAAGAATATCTTGGCACATTCTTACGTACATCTACCTAGTCCTATGGTAAACTCAATTAAGACTTATATTGTAAGTATATTGATATTTATACAGGGTGTAAATCTAATACGGGCGAAGATCTTAACGGGTGTTAGTTTAGAAAATAATAAGTACATTGAGATAACATGTACTTAAAATTAGAGCAACAAAATTATTCGTACAAAATAATTCGGCGCGCAATGTAGAACAACATGCTCAAGTTAAATGCTCGTTGACAGCTAATTTCAAAAGTAGACGATTAAACTGCCAGATTAATAATAAAAAATATTCGTACGTATACATTGTAAATGTATTGACGCTCCGAAAATCTTAAAATAATTAAGACAAGTGTAACTAAAAAAACCTCGTAATCCATGATTACGCTGATGAATTCTACGTCTGGTTTAATTTATCGCCCGTTTTAAATTTACACACGGTAAACTTTCACTGTCATCACTTTTCTCTTTATATCGACGGCGAAAAGCAAACACGTAGTAACCCACAAAAATGAAATTGTTCACCAGAGCCGAAAAACCTCCCGAGTTTTGAAAAAAAAATCATAACTTTCGTATTTATGGACACATCTTATTAAAAATTGGACACAATATTCACATTTTTTTTGTCTTTAATTTCATATAAATAAATTTCACCATAAGTTATTACAAGTGGAGTTATGTGGATTATTACGTTTTGGTTGTTTTTTTACAGTTAGCAAACACGTAGTAACCGACGTCAACAAATGTATGAAATAGCATTTTTCTATCGTTTTTGTGGATAGCAAAAACGCAGTAACCCACTTTAAGTTTACTAAAAGTAACGGTAATAAAGTGTTAAACCACATGCTTTAGATAATTTCAATGAGCCCAGTGCTGTAACACTATATTTTGTTTTCGTATTGTAAGTATTTTCAAATGCATTAAATGTATTGCCAACATTTTTAGGATGACTTTTAAAGTGACTTTAATGGAATCGCGAAACAAAACACACGACTTTTCAAATGTTTCGTTAAAAATGAGAAGAGACTTAAATGAATTAAATATGAAAATCAAACCACTTGAAGTGTAATAATCAAAAATGAAATAATTAAATTAAAAACGAAACGTATAAGTATTATCTTGTAAGTATTATCTTGAAAAATCATAATTAGACTTTTATAAAATGTATAGTTTTAGCAAAGTATAACATAATTGAGCCCAGTTTAAACAAGATAAACAACTAAAAAATCTATAAGTACTTCTATCTAGCACGTTTGAGACTGATAATATTTTTTAGTTGTTTATCTTGTATCTAAAGTATCAATCATTTATTCATAACCATGAAGATAAATTATTA